>JAOTAX010000198.1:43108863-43121094 GCA_025629825.1 Erythroxylum guanchezii
ATGCCAAGATCCAAATAGAAATCATAAAACGTACTGAATTTCTTTCATGTTCTAACCCCTAATTTGGGGCGTTACAACTATTGTATCATCGCCTGTAATGACAATATCATCAACATAAATAAGTAAAACAGAGATTTGAGATTTGTGTGAGAAAGTAAACATGGAATAGTTGGCCTTAGATTGGGTAAAACCAACCTTATGAAGGGCATTGGAGAATGTAGTGAACCAGGTATAGGATGTTGTTTAAGCCCATAGAGGGATTTATTAAGCCGACATAAGCGAGTCTACCCCTTTCTGCCATATCCGACAGGAAGTTAAATATAGACTACTTCTTGTAAATCTCCATGGAGGAATGTATTGGAAATGTCCATTTGATGAGTTGTCCAATGCTTAGTGGCAACAATACTCAACACGGTCCTGATAGTAGCTAACTTGGTTATTGGAGCTAAAAACATCAGTAAACATCAAATCCCTCTAATTGAGAACAATCCTTAGCTACCAAACGAGCTTTATAGCTTATATTTAATTTGATATACCCATTTACACCCTATCACCATTTTACCTGTAGGTAAAACATCCAAACTACAAGTTTTGTTCGCCTTTAATGCCTTTATTTCGTCTAGCTTGATGTTAATCTCTCTGTTAAGTTTGCTAAAGTAGCTTGCCACATGTTTCAGAAATCCTAAACACTTTTACACGTTAAACCAAATTAACATAGCTAATAAAGATTGACAAACTACGTTGTTTAATAACGTAACTAAAACTGCGCTATTTTTAGGAATGAAATCCTTAAATAAAAGAGGCAACCCTTCATTTTCAACATAACCCTCAATAGACTACAAGCGTATAATTTTCCTAAAGTTGCATTTGACTCGGAGATGCGAGTAGACTACACGTATAACCTTTTCCTAAAGTTGCATTTGACTTGGAGATGTGAGAACAAAGGGTTGTGTGAGAATGAAGGGCAACCTCTTTGATTTAGGGATTTCATTCCAAAAAATGATGTAGTTTTAGTTATGTTATTAAATGACGTAATTTTGTTAATATTCATTAGTTAAGTTAATTTAGTTTGACGTGTAAAAGTGTTTAAGATTTCTAAAACATTTTACAAGCCACGTTAGCAAACTTAACGAAAAGACTAACGTCAGGCTAAAACTGAAAAAATTAAAATTTTAAGTATTTTTACAAATGAAAAGAAGAATGGGTGAAGGTAACATGATTTGTTGCTCCTGTGTCAATGACCCATTCATTTGGCATATAGAGGGTGGGATAAACGGTTGGAGACTTACCAATAAGATTGGCTTTGGTTGGTTTACCTCCTGTAATAGGCGAAAAAGATGTTGCAAAGATTTGCACGGAGGTCAGTGGATCTTTGGTAGGAGCAGTAGATTGAGATGTGCCTGCATTATGAGATAAAGCAAGGGTTGCCCGTGTGTATTCCCTTTGCGATAGTGCTTGTGTCAAAGGATAGCCATGTAGTTTGTAGCAGGTTTCCTGTTTGTGCCTAATAATACCATAATGGCTTCAGTAAAGACGCGTATGGGTAGATATTGGACGTGCTGTGGGGAAGCATCAATAGAAAAATGTGCTAGAACAGGTGGTGCAAGCGTAGATTGGATCTAAAGTGTCGCGCGATCAGTGATCAGCGGAGGATAAGTATATATACTTTGGGCTTTATCATGTAAGAGCAGCGAGTCGATGTGTGTAACATCCAGTAAAGTAATAGTAAGTAGTAGTTGGCTCCGAGGTTGAGTGAAAGTATCGTTAAGGCCCATAAGAAATTGCACCAAATGTCATTTATTTTGTTGAGTAAGATAGGCATCTTTGGCACCACAAGTACAACCTTCATAAGTGTAAGAGGGTAGTGGATCAATAAGAGATGACTCATCCCAAAAACTATGCAGTTGATTGAAATATTGAGTGATGGAAGCATCTTGTTGTTAAAGAGTAGCAATGCGTCACTTAAGCTCGTATATATGTGGCCCAGTAGTTATAGAGAAACGTGCCTTCAAATCAGCTCAAACCATAGCAGCGGAAGTAGCATAAAGGACAGTGTGAATGTGAGAACGATGAATTGAATTGAGAGTCCATGACATTACCATGTTATTAACACGAGTCCAACGAACAAAATTACAGCGAGTAGAGTCAGGCATGGGGAGAAATCCATCGACAAATCCAAACTTGTTTTTCCTTTCAAGGCCATCGTCATGGCAAATGCCCATGGATTATAGTCATCAAGGTCAATGAGAATCTCACTAACGAGAGTCAGATCGAGATTGTTAGAAGGATATAAATAATAGGGGCTCTCCATATTAAAAGTGATAGAGGTGGAAGATTTACCTAAATCGGTCAATATGGTTTAGCAATGGATAGAAGAGGAATATTATTATCAAAGTAGCTCTGATATCATGAAAGTGTTTGAAGGATTATATTTTCATTGAATATGGTGGAGGAATAAATACAACGCACATACAAAGTTGTTGCATACAATCAGGAGTAAATCAACCTAATATTTATCTAGTTTAGGTAAGCATCCTAGTTTAGCTAAAATACAATCTTTAACTATATACATGTATAAGCAAAGTATGGAAATAGAATATGATCCTATCATGAAGATAGGATCCACATCGTGTAATAGGCATTGTAGCATCTACGTCAAAATGATCTCTAACAATGTTTTGCAAGAGCCATAAAAACACCATTCTGCTAGAAGAAACTTTAGGTTTGCAGGTTAGAAATTCAGAACGTAATAAAAAGAAATTTTCACATGCATAACGGAATAAACAAAATTTTCATAATTTTATAAAATTCAATTTCTTTTTAATTTTATAACATTATTAATTTATAAATATAATAAAGCATAAATTATAAATCGAACTTGATTGTTGGATTACGTAAAATTCGAACTCATAGTTTTAATGATAGCAAAATAGGCTATTTCTAATAATTTTACATTGGGTGATATAATAAGCTAACATGTGAAAGGCCAAGTTTAGTTAAAAGATAAAGTGAGTAAAATAATCAATCAAATAATCAAAGGATGGAGAAAATGGGTAAAGTGGAGCATATGTGCAATTTAAGATAGTTTTATAAAAATTCAAAGTAAAGAGAATAAGAGGAATCAAACACATCAGCATTTAACAAATCATTAGAATCATTCTTATAACTTTATATTTTTCTTTTCAATAAATTAGGGACCAACTATTGTATGATAATTTATACTTAAGGCATATTACATATATTTTGTCATAATCCCAAAAAAATTTGCAAAGGTTTTTACGAAAATCTTTTTTATACATCAAAATACTTTGGGTGACTTTTGAAATAATTTTGAATCAAGTTCTTGTTAAAATGGTGTATTTTGATCTTTGAAAGAATTTGAAAAATTTTGAAAATCTTGTCATAAGAAGTTTGGTTGATTAATAAATATGGATTTTGGGTGACTGATATCAAAGTTTGAACAAAATGATTGACTAATATGACAGTATAGTTAATTATTACATCTCAAAAATATGTATCGTATGTTTATAACTATATTGGTTAACTAATATGCCAAAATGAGTGACCGATATTATTGTTACTACTTGTTGTAACAAGTATTTTTGCTTGTAACAACTATTTGAGGTTGTTTTCAGTATAAATAAATCACATATGAGTTATGAGAGGAAAGTTAGACATATTAGAGAGTTGTTAAAAGCCTAAAGAGAGCATATGTACATTGCGTAATATATACTGAACCTTTATTCATTAGTGTGCACAAGAGAAAGATGTTTTAAGTTGTATAGTTGTGAAACTATTGCAATTTGAAAAATAACTCAGGGTACACTTTTTCAGAATTCCTTTTAACTTTAAATATAAGATTTATAAATGTCTACTTGTGGTAAAGAAGTTGTTGTATAGAGGATTCCTTTTCACCCATTAAAGGAAAAAGAAAGTGAATTAATAAATAAAACCTAGGAGTGGATGTAGGTTAATAATTATATGGTAGAACTACCATAAATTGATTTTATTTCTTATTTTGGTAGAACTACTATAAATTGATTTTATTTCCTATTTTCTACTCTTTTCAATTATTGTTGTGATTATTTTACGATTACTACATTTAAATTTGCTATAATCATTCATACAATTAAGCAATTAATTAATTAAAATAAACACACATAATTCACCTCCCTTTTATATGCCGTTTGAAAACCAACAACTGATATCATAACATGTCTTAATTTATTTCATATATATCCCTATCAAAATTTAAGCAAAGATTATTATGCACAATTTCATTCGCTTTTTAGTCAAGAAAGCCAAAGCACATATAGATCTGTATTCTTTGATGGAGATAATTACCTCTATTAAAAAACTATGATGAAATATTTCATTTTAGCTGAACGGGTTGATGTTTAGGATGATATAAAGAATGGACCTTATACCTCAATAAAATTATTAGTAAGAGAAAAATAAGGTATCAAAGGATAAAAGCAAGTGAGACAATGGAGACTCATTGCATTAAATAACAATGTTATACATGTTTTATTTTTTGTATTGAATATGATTGAATTCACTAAAGTATACATATGATAAATGATTCAAGATATTTGATATATACTTGAAATCACAAAAGATAGCACCACTCAAATAAAAGAGAGTAAAGTGAGCATATTTGTGCATCAATATGAATTGTTTCATATGAAATATAATGAATCAATTTTTAACACATATACTTGCTTTATTTATATTAACGATTCTCTTAAAGATCGTGGAAAGGCTTACACTAGTCTTGAATTGGTGAGAAAATTGCTTAGATCTTTACTAAAATATTTGGAAAAATACTGTGGCGGTCATATAAGAAACTAAATATTTGAGAACCTTACTATTAGAATAGTTAGTTAGACCACTTCTCACATATGTGATGTGGATAAATGAACTATATGAAGAGGAAGTTACTTAAACAATAAAAGGTGTGGTATTTAAAGTCTCTAAAGATGAGAAATTAATTATGGGAGACCTCTACAAGTAAGAGTGATTGAGATGACATAAAGTTTATCACAAAGAAATTCATTAGTTCTTAAAAGAGAAGATAAACAAATAATTTTTAAAAAGTATTTAAAACTATATGAAATGACATTATTAGTTTGAAAAACGAGGAATATGAAAATATGGTAGCAAGTAGTGCTTTTTGATCAATAATAATGAGGCGTCTTTTTGTTCAAATTCTTATGATAATAATGATGATTATGATATTGAACTTTCATATGGTAAGATATTTGAATACATATAAGTCATGAGCTTAAAAAAACGATACTATTTTCCAAACATAAAGTGAGCATTAGTTAATTATTATGTTATAATGGATGATCATACTACTATTAGTATTCGTTACAAAGGGTGGTTTTTTATTTTTAATAAGTATTCTAAGTTGTTTTGAGTATAAATAGGTCGCATATAAGTTGTGTAAGGATTTAGGCATAGTAGAGAGTTGTTAAGAGCTTTAAGATGTTAAAGAAAGCATGTGTGCATTGCACAACATATATTAAGCCTTTGTTGATTGATGTAAGCAATAGGTGGATGTTTTAGTTATATGGCTGTACAATTATTATAATTTGAAAAATTGCATAGAGTACACCTTTTGTAAGGTTCTTTTCAACTTCTAATAAGATTAAAGGTTACTCTTCTCCAACAACAAAGTAGGCTAGTTGTAAAGCGTTTTTCTTTACCCATGATAAGATGTTGCATGAAGAGTACTTATAAACTTATTTAAGAAAAAAGATAATGAATTTTCAAGTGAAGTAAGATGAGTTAATATAGGCCAAAGGTTGTTCAATCAAACAACTATAAATTAGTTTATCTCTTTTTTCCTACTCTGATTAATTATCATTACAATTGCTCTATGATTATCATATATGAATTTATCATAATCATTCATTATAATAGATAATTCTTTTATTAGTTTTCAAATAAGACAAAAAAGTAAACACACACAATTGACTCATCCTCTTATGAGCCATACAAGGACAAACAATTATTATAAGGCTTAATTTCTTTTTCACAACTCCCCTCAATTCCATATGTTATGTTAAACCATAGTCATGTCGAGGAATTGCGGTAGAATTCCATTATATGCATAGTAAAACAAAAGCACAAATTTTTTGTTAGATTTTCTAAAAATTAAGATCATTTAAAATTTTTTAACATGATTGATACATGAATACAATAAAATGTAAATGTAAATTGTACCTTATTGTGAAGTTTGGTCTTTTTTCTTGCAATTTTTCTCAAATCCTTTATGAAATTAGTTCATTACAACTATTATAGTCGCATATGTATTCAATCTCTAATAGTATACATACAAATAAGTTGAGAGAACTCTATAAGAGGGATAAGCGACCAGTGCTAGCTCCTTAAAGCCTATGCCTAATTATTATAGGGTTTGGACCTTCAATAATTCAATTAAAATGTAATTCTATTTCAACTTAACTTTAATTAGAATTATAATTAATTTTAATTAAATACCAATTAAGCTCAAATAAGATTTAATATTTTATATTAATTCTTATTTATTACATATCTAATATTTCATCCTAAAGTTTCTCAAACTTTACAATCAAATCTACCTTGATTAAATTACTTTTTATCTCTCTTATTGTTCTTTGTGTTTGACCCACTAGTTTTCTCAATATGTTGACATTAAATATAAAGTATAACTCTAGATCATATTCAAGATTTGATAAATTAAAATCATTTAATTTATCTTTAATTTGTAATTAAATAATTTATATAGATCAAGCTTATCATATAACAATAATCATATGACCATTCAATTATTAAAGATACCAAAGAAGTTTTAACTAACATTTTTGTGCATAATTTTTTGTATAACTCAATCATTTCGTCATATGATATTTCTATTAGACATAGAGCATATAATTAAATGTATACTCTAATTGAGTCCAATTATATTATTCTCCATTATTAATAATTGATTTTATTAATATTGTTTGAAAAATATTTTAAAAATGCCATTTCACTTTAACAAAAGGTTTTTTGAATCAATATTAATAGAAAATAACATAACATGCTCCATAGTCATTTTAAGGTGAAGAATCTTATATTGGTCATTCAACTACTTCTATATAGTTTATGTTATATCCAATAACTACTAATTGAGCTACTATTGACAAGGATAGGTCATATAGTATTAAAACATACAATCCCTATATAAGATACTTTAAAAATCTCAAGTCAAATAATCACTTATATAATCATTACAATGAGAATTTTCATAGATATACAAATAATGTTTCAGATGGAATTTTCATATCGTAAGTTTAGTGAACTTGTTTTTTAATAAGCACCTAAATGTTTGTTTAAATATTTCCATAGTTTAGTATGCGAGATTAACTATTTCTTTATTAAAAAAATTAAACATGTGATAGTCTTTACACTATTAATATTCAATCTCAAAAGAATAAAGACTAATAAAGCGCTTAGTTTACAGAGGGCAATGAGAATGAGAATGAGAATGAATATAGTGAGGAATGAGAATGGATAAAATCATTATAATTATGATGGTTTGTTAAGATGAATGAATGATTACTATTATTATTGATGGTGGTTGGTTTGTTAAAAATGTTGAGAAATAAAAATTTGTTAAAATTTTTGTTTTATATCAAATTTTAAATGTATTTTAATTGATTATTTTAAATTTATGCACCCTAATTATAATGACAGAATGTTTAAAATCAAGTATATTGCGATATTTCATTTCCAATAGCTCTTGAAGAAAAAAATACTCTAGTATTTTCTTTCATCAACATATCATTAGTAACATAATATCCTCAAAATATAGTTTAATCATCCAAAATATTGTGCAATTCATCGACACATCCATAATATCCACCATTCCATTGTTATAGTAAAATCAAGTAGCATAGTTTAATACAATTTACATTCCTATCTGATAATGCAAATGATGTTAAATTTTAAGAAATTAAAGAATAATATTTTAATTAATTAAATTGTAATTAACTAATTAATTAATTAGATTTTAATTAATTACATATTAATTATATTTCAATTAATTAGATTTTAATTAATTAATTAGATTTGAATTAATTAATTAGTTATATTTTAACTAATTAATTAGATTTTAATTAATTAATTAGATTTTACTTAATTAATTAATTAGATTTTATCTTAATTAATTAATTAAATTTTATATTTTAATTAAATATATTTTGATTAAATACATTTTAATTATGTTTTAATTAATTATATTTAATTAAAAATTAAAAAAATTAGTGTTGGAAGGTATGAGCTATTACCTAAAACTTGGGTACGAAACGACTATTCAATCAATCATAATAAATAACCAACCATTACCATCTATTCCTTTCTTATTAATTTATTCTCATACCCTTTACCCAAGCAAGAATGGTTTGAGAATAATATATAAATGAAATATAAATACCATAGTTATAATATCATCTTAATTTCATTTGCAATTTACATTTATATTATAGATTTTATCTTATATATCAATTAATTAAACAAATATGTATAAGATAAACAAACCTTTAAAAAATTATGTTACAAAATTATAACCAACCGATTGGCTGTAGAATATAAACTAACAAATCACATAAGTATTTAGCCTCTAATAGTATCCACACAAATAAGTTCCGAGAAATTTATATGTAGATAGAGAAGGACACGTTATAATACTAGCTTTTATATAGCATACGATTATTCATAACGGGTTTTAAACGTTTAATATTTTTAATTGACATGTAAATATAATTTTATTTAAATTTTGATTAAAACTATAACTTTTTCTAATTAAATACCAATTAGGTCTCAATAATATTCAATATTTAATATTAATTCTCATTTATCAAATATCTTATCTTTAATAATAAAATTTATTAAACTTTACAATTAAATTCAACATAGATATGCAAGCATTTTCTCTTTCATTGAGATCGACTATTTTTGTATAAATAAAAAATATAATGTATGTTAATCTTTAAAAAAGATAATGTATGTTAATCTTTACATTATCTTTTTTCACTGTTGTTAATATGCGAACAGTGAAAAGAGAATAAATGTAGTGTAAATGTCATGGTTATGATACTATCATAAATATATAATATTTATTTTATAAATTTCTTAATTAAATAAATATATAATAAATTATACTTCTAGTTAATCATGCCAAAAATTATATAATTAATTACTAAAAAAAAGTTCAAACTTTCGTCAATTTTTCAATTATAATTCGAGCTTTAAAAAGTAACAATAAAGTATCAAAACTTTTATTTTTTTAATTCTAGCCTAAACTTTAAAATGCTCAAATTTTCAATTTTCTTTAATTCTAGCCCGACATTATCTGTTGTTCTCTCGATGTTCTTAACTTTTTATTTTTTGTTTGCTCTTATGACATCCTTTGTTGTGTTAATTTTAGCTGATGTATATTAATTGTTAAGATTTCTGAAACATGTGGTAAACTACGTTAGCAAACTTAATGAAAATACTAACGTCAGATTAGAATTAAAAAAAATTGAAAATTTAAGTATTTTATTACTACTTTTTAAAGTTCAGATTAGAATTAAAAATAAATAAAAATTTAGATATTTTATTATTACTTTTTAAAATTTAGATTATAATTAAAAAATTGACAAAAGACAAATTTTTTTTAATAATTAACAAAATTATACTATCAATTCGTTGGTTGTAAACTATAAATCAATATACTGTCATATCGTTTATAAAAGGTCCCTCCTGGCGGACTGTCCCAAATTCCCGAGTGCTGTATATGATGAATTGCTAGTTGTCAGGGGCTCTTCCACTTGATAATGTGGAACACAGGCCTGAACTCCACTAGATTCCGACTTACTTGCGTTGGACATAATCACAGCCCAATATTTTGTACCTCAAGTTAAAGGATCAGTGGAGTGTTCTGCTGGGAAATGTTCCTTTGCTGTTAATAAACTAGCAGACGTATTATGGTCAACTTCCAATTCATTATTTGTTTATTTTAAGTTTGGAGTTAAGATTCTTAGTAAAGCTATTTTTTCCCAATAATATTCTTTTTTAAATAAAAAATCATAACAATTTTCTTAAATGGGTATTAAATAAATTTTCAAGTAAAATATTTATTTTAATTATATCATTTATCGACTAAAAAATAAATAATAGATGTAATTAAACGATTATTTATAAATCTAAAATCTTATAAAATAAGATTAAACTCTTAGAATATAAGAATTAAATCCTTTAGTTTCTAAAGAATTTATGTGAAATTGAATACCTAGTATTTGTAAATTTTTTAAAAGTGTCCCTCCACTCTTATATCACTTTTTATTTCACATTTTGTACAACTTTTTTACTTATTTATATTTAAAAGGTCACAAATTTCGGTCACCAAAACAGTTTCGAGCCTAATAACCCTTCTTTCATTAATAAAATTTTATTATTGTAATCAAGACGGTAAAAAAAACTTATTTATAAGTCTTTAGATTTGAAAGAGTCTAATTTAAGAAGAGAATTTATAATAAAAAAATAAAGATAGCAAATGAACCTTTTGTTTATTTTAAGTCTAAGTAATTTATTTTAAAATACATGATTAATAGATTATTATGGAAACTTAATAATTTACTTAATATACATTTAGAAAACATTTTAATTGTTATAATTAATGTCAAGTTAAAATGAATAAAAATAATAATATGAATAAAATTTATTGCAAATTCCTTTAATTTCTTAATTAAACTTTAGAAAAAGAAAAAGAGAATAGAGCTTTTTTTGTCAGGCCACCCGGTATCTGGTGTCACATGGGCAACCGACTAGTCCCGATTTGAGTCGGGTAGGACCCTTGTGGGGCGGCGAAGTTCTCCTTCAGAAGTTTTAAAACGGCTCCATTTTCAAGACTCGAACTTAAGACCTTGGTTAAGGATGGAGGAGCTCCTATCACTCCACCACAACCCCCGTAAGTAAAAGAAAATAGAGCTACAAAACTAACGAGTTAAATGTGAAATCACAAATAAACCTCTAACATATGTATATATATTTATGAATTAGTCACATGGAATGGAAGTTCTATGCAAGTAAGGTTATGATTTTCCAAAATTAAGAAATCCAAAAACAAGTTCTATTAATTATAAAATAAAGAATAATTCGAAAGTTAGTTCCTAATCCTATCCTCTTATATTTTTTTCGCCCCAGTTCTCCTTTCTTTACCCTGTCTCAGTAAGCAGACACCAATCTCTAGGGTTTCTATCTCTCCCTGTCTCTCTCTGCATTGATATGGATCTGGAAGTGGTGGGCCGCCACGCGCTTCTCTTCGACGACGACACCATGGCGGCGTTTGTCAATTCCTCCGCCGCTCTCGTCGACTGGAACGCTCTCTCCATCGACCGCTACGACGTCCGCCACCTCCTCTCCGCCCCTCCTCCGCCGCGCTCCCGCCGTCGCTCTACTGACGATCCCCTCGACTCCGACCTAGATCGCGAACGCTACCTTGATCTTCCCTCGCAAGGTAATTCCTTTTTGTTTCTGCTGATTGGTTCTGTGTTTTCTCTTCAATTATCTCAGAGTTGATAGCTGATTAAGAGAAGTCTTATTAGACTGATTTTGGTGATTTGAGTTAGGTAAAAATAAATCTTGGTTGTAGGTTGAAATTTTAATTCTTTAACATGACTTTTGAGCAATATCTCCTATATGGGTTGCTGAAGATTGTATTCAGCTTGCAATGGGAGCTATATATATATTTTTTTGAGACATGTGGATTGTTAAATATGCCGTGAACTACTTATTTCAAGTTTGCAGGATCAAATATTATTTTGCTATCGTTGCTTCAGATAGACAAGTAAGAATTTTCTGCCTCATTCTAGTGCGTTCCTTCTGTTTTCTTGTTTTGAGTGTTAATGTTGGTTTATGCTGGTTATGCGGTGAAACATTGGAAAGAATTGGCGATATGCTCATTTGATTTTAATCTCATTTTGTTTTATTTCTAGATGTGGAAAGTCAGGAGGAAGAGGGGAATACCAATGGTTATAATGCGGTTCCTTTTTCTTATGGAAATCCCGCGTTCCTTCTGTTTTCTTGTTTTGAGTGTTAATGTTGGTTTATGCTGGTTATGCGGTGAAACACTGGAAAGAACTGGCGATATGCTCATTTGATTTTAATCTCATTTTGTTTTATTTCTAGATGTGGAAAGTCAGGAGGAAGAGGGGAATA
>JAOTAX010000198.1:43131843-43153607 GCA_025629825.1 Erythroxylum guanchezii
ACTGTATTTTAATAAGTGGAAAAATAATTGTTTACCGAAATTGGACTGAGTGATTGCTCTAGCACACCATTTCCGCAGGGCACGGACTCGGATATCACCAATGATATCGGGTTCGGGTCATGCGGGAGTGGGGTGCTACATTAGGACTCGACTTCGGTACCACCAAGGTTGGCTAGGAGCAAATCTGTGGAACGATTTTCCTTTGTAATTGATTCCGCTCTTTGATCAGACGAGCGAACCCTATTGCCTCTGTCGATGTTCGAGGTTGTTTAATCTTTACATCTAGATGAATATTATCTCGAAGTCCTGCAATGAAACAACCAATAAAAAAGTTTTCAGGTAAGCCATCAACACAATGGGATAGCATTTCGAAAGCCTCTTGATAAGCTGCTACAAATGAAGTCTGTCTAAGTTGCGTTAGAGCTTCTGACGGGTCCTCGTAGTCAGTTGATCCAAATTGTAAGAGGATTGCTTTGGTAAATTCATCTCAATTAAGTGGCCCTCGAAATTTCGTCAACCACCAATGTCATTGTAGAGCAATTCCTTCTAGATGAAAGGAGGCGAGCTGCACTTGTTGATCAGGAGCAATATTCTGGAACTGAAAGTATTGTCCTGCTTTGTATATCCAGCCAATTGGATCCTCTCCATTGAACTTTGGGAAGTACAATTTAAGGTAATAACAGTGAGGTTCATTAGAATTACTAGGATTCGAGATATTTGGAGAATGTGAGAATTCTCCTGAGTAAAACTGGTTGATCTTTGGAAGAATACTATATGTGGCACGAGAGAGTCGTAAAGCCTGCAACTCGGTTAATATTGTTTGTAAGGTAGTATTAACTTGATCAAAACTAAACTCATGTTGAGCTAGGATTTCACTAACTTCGTTGCGGAATTCTGCATTAGCTTTGCTTCAAGTATCCATGGCCGTGACCGGCTTTGATACCATCCGATAAGAAGGAATTTGGTAGAGACGAGGAAGAAAAGAGAGAAGGAAAGACTAAGAGAAGTTTTGGGTTTTTTTTTTTAATATGTTCCCCTATTAAGAATGTTTTAGCCTATTAAATAGTCTTATAAAACATAACAACTATACTGAAAATAAGAAACAATAACCTACTACCAGTAATTGCCAGCCATTAGTTACCTTATTGAATGAAAAGACAAGAAACTAATTATTAAGAAATTGTGTCAACGTGAGACACGTAACATTATGTCAAACACAATTCAAGATAATGCAGCTTTCCTATCCAACCTCAAGTTCAACTAGCTAGTTAGCTAGTCGTCGTCATTTATCAGAATCTAAACGTTGTTGTAATTTTATAACTCCCTGCGCTGGCACAAAGGATTGCCACATGATTCCAATTCAAAGAATGGACTAAATAGTTGTTTATTCATTTTAGTTACCTGAGACTGCACGTATCTTTTGTTTTTATTAAGTTCAGCATAACATCCTTTTAATATGGGATAGCTAGTCAAAAACTCCCAATGCTTCACTCATCTAATCGTTTCAAATAAGAATTTGAAGTAGGCGTAGGTCTGTTTGATTATTTTTGTCTTACATGCATTTTTCTATAACTTAATGATATAAATAATTTATTATTTTTTTTATAAAGGGAAAGATAATAAACTAGTTACATAACAAGTCAGGGGAAACAAATCCCCGACACATCCTCTGAAAGGAGACGTTGACACCCTAAAGGTGGACAAACAAAATAAGTGACACCGATGTCAGGTAAGGCGACCTGGGTGGTGAGCCAGTCCGCGCATCTGTTACTCTCTCGGTACATGTGGCGATGAACGACAGACCAGTTTCGAGTGAACAGTTCTAAGATATCCATGACAATGGGGTTGAGCGTCTGGGAGCGGGCGTTCGAAGACGAGAGAAGCTGGTACACCGCGATCGAGTCCACTTCCAGCTCGATTCGGCGGAAGCCCAACCGCCACGCGAGTGATAGACCGGTGTAGACGCCCCAGAATTCTGCTGAGAGCACCGGGCACCATCCTATGTTCTGAGTGAAGCCTCCAAGCCAGTTGCCGGCACTGTCACGGATAAGGCCACTTGCTGAAGCCGAAAGCTGTGCACTATCGCAGGCGCCATCAGTATTCAGTTTAACCCACCCTGATTGCGGTCGACTCCAACTAATGAGTTGTTTGTGACGAGGACAGAATCTGACGGTAGCTTGGCTCTGCGCCTCGATAGCCCTTTAAATATGAACTGCAAAAAACAAAATGGGAAAAGCGGTGAAGAAGGCCAAACAAAATGCGGATCAAAAATAAACTTATTCTTCCATGTTCAGAGAAACCAACATGTTGTGCCAAAACTAATCGCCCAGTCCCGGCCTTGAACGGACCGATGCTGTTAGAGGTTGAGAAGAAGCCAGTCTTGAAGAGGAAGAGAAAAGGAAGGTGAAGTGACGAGAGTGGTCTTGAAAGAGGCCCAAACTTGGCGAGCTACGAAGCAATCGCGCACAGCATGGAGGGAGGACTCATCGGAAGAACAACGGGGACAGGAGCCGTCCGATGTGAGGTGCCGACGGGCTCGGTGTTGGTTACTCAGCAAGCGATCTTTTGCGAGTAACCATAAGAAGGAGCGAATCCGTTGTGGTCCTGGCCACTGCCAAATTGCCTGCCAGACCCTGTACGCAGCGACGGCCTCGTGACCCATAATCATGGAGTAAGCGAAAGCAACGGTGAAATGCTCAGTGTCAGACGCGCCCCATATCAACCTATCCTGCCCCAGATACGATTGAGGGGAAAACGTGCTGGCTATGGCACGACAAATAGGTAAAGGGAGATAAGGTTGGAAAGCGGCACTACACCAATTACCGGTAGTGTCCACGACGTGGTTGCTACTAAGGCTGAGACGAGGACCAGGAATGCTTAGAAAAGATGCCTACACACCCTTGGCGCATCACTGTCGCAGCTAGCTAGGATAAGGACCAATAACAAGTTGAGCTGTCCCTACCCTTTCATATTCAAGATTAGGTTACGGAAAGTTTCAAGACCAAGTCTACAGCCTCTGTTCGTGTGGCATGAGCTTCACATTGACTAAAACACACAAGCCACTGTCAAGTTTCAGTGAACGGCTTCACTTTCTTTTGTGAAGCAAACAATAAAACAAATGTATTTAATTTCACTTATTTCGGGCAGTTGTCAAGGTTGGATAATGCTTCTTCCTTAAACCCTTATGTATCATTTTAGGTACGACTTTTATTAAGTTAGACTTTTTTATGTGCTTGTTAAATATATTTTTTAAATGGACACTGCTGCTGCATTACCTGTCATGATTGCCACGTTTTGAATTCATAGGCGTAAAAATTGACAAGTCTTTGTTTTTTTCTTTCAAGAGGTATTTTAAGAAGGTCTCAGTAATAAAAAAAATACTTTAAGTTATCCACTCTTCGATTGTTCCTCGCTAATTTTTGATAAAGTGAGAATTGATCAGCCGTATAAACTTTCCCATCCCATCTTTCTTGATAAATATTAGTAAAATTTTATTTCATTAAATAAAAAAAAGTTTGTAAAAATCATTTACAAAATAATATTTTTTCATTATTAAAATAGTCATATAAAAATTTTATATTTACAGATATTATGATTTTAGAATATATATGCATTAAATAATTATCTAATTATTTAAACTAATTGTAAAAATTTAATGACAAATGAAATGTTTACTAAATTTTAAAAACAAACAAAAATCATTAACTGATACATCATCCTAAAACTTACTCACTACATTATATTAGTGTACATATCTAATATAAGATTGTTTATAAGATTCACATCTATAACCTTTTGATTACAAAACAGTAATTTTACCGGTTATTCCATAGCCCTCCTAATTCCTTAACTATAGAACATCTAAATACAGGAGTTTTTTAAAATTTAGAATTACAGCTTATGAAATGTTAGCGTCTTTCTTAAATTTTATCCTTTTACTGTAAAAACTAAAATGATAACAAGGGAATAATTATGATTTTGAATTCTTTTCTATATCGAAATAGAAGTATTTATGTACCGAATATAAACACTAGTCAGTGCCTGCTTGTTTCATTTGGTACCAACTAGTACTAGTTGGTATTTGTAATAGCGATTATATATCAGCCAATATCAAAAATTTTGAAAAATATAAGGATTAAGTTGCAAATTTTTTTTAAAATTTAACTCCTGCCTCTCCCCCTCCACTCTTTTTCTTTTCTCAAAGTTTTTTAATCTGTTATTTAGTTAAACTTTTATTGTGATTTTTAGTTTTTATTTTTAAAATAAAATAAATATTTTAATAATAATTATTATTATACCTTAAATAAAAATTAAAAATAAATTATTTTATTTAAATTTATTTTAATCTTTTATATAATATTTATTAATAAAGTATTAATAAAAATATTTTATCTTTTTAAAATAAATAATTTTAAAAAATATTATTTATAAACTAATACTTATTATATATATATTTAATTATTAAATCCAAATTTATTTCAAATATATTGTTTAAAAATATTTTAAATTTGATTATATTTATTAATAATTATTAAATTAATTTTATAAATTAAATTAATATATTTATAATTTTAGTAATAATAATATATTTAATTGCTAGTAAATTAATTAATATACGTTTTTGTTTCATATTTCAATTTTACTTAGTTGTTTCCTTATCACAAACTCTTGTTGTAAATTATAATAATATGAGAGTTAAGGATATTTATTATTCTTTTTATTAGATGTTTTGATGTAATTATTATTTATTATATAATGAAAATTAAAATTGTAATATTATAAATACTTTTTATTGTTCTTAATTTTATATTTGTATAATAATAATTGTCTTTTTCATATAAACTGTAGTTATTATTTATATGTGAAATATTGGAAAGTTATGGTTCTTTCACATTAACTATTATTTATTATTTTAATTTTTAAATATAAGGTTAAAGATATACAATTATACTGTACAATATAATAATAAAATACTTTGTAAATTTTAAGAAAATTAAACAACTATTTTATAAATTTAAAAAGTTAGCCGATAACTAATATTGATCCGTACCGAAACATTACTGTGTGAGAACGCAATTGGCAGTCAAAATTGTGTGGGGCCCAGTCGCAGTCATCACTGAGCCTAAGCCGTCAGAATCGTTGACTGTATTCTGCCCTTTTTTTACAACCTTCTTCACGAGGAATCCGCCGGGCCAATCGGGACGATGCGATTTGTTGAATCAGTCAAATCTCTTTTGCTTTGACCATTGGCCCAATTTTCACTCCCTTCTTTTCTCTTTTTTTTCTTTGTATTCTTTTATTCAATATATATTTTTTTCATTTGACGGCATCTTGAATCTTGATCGCTGATTAAGCCGTTAATGAAACATAAAACTAATATATGAGTTTGTAGATGATTTGTGTAATTTTAAATGCGCATACTCTTGTATTGCACAGGTGTCGCTAATATGATATCTTATTAATTATTTTATTTATATCCCATGACAAAGCTTTGGAGTGTATAAACTAAATAAATATGATAAAGAGTTGTTTAATTGGACTTGATGTGAATTATCCTAGACTTTCTCAAATTCTCACTCTTTCCTTTGTTTCATTGTGTGTGAAATGCGTGTTGGAACACTAAGAGTGAAAAGAATCTAGACTTATGAATGGATCAACCTAACTTCTGGTTTGTTTGGACTTTGAAAAAAGGGGAAATCAATGCCTGGGGTACCCTCAAAGCTAATGAAAGAGTGTCTGATTGTGGAAAATCTAAAAGTGTCTTTTTATAGTTTTTATAATTGAGACCTTCCGTAGTAAAAAAAAAAAAAAGAGGTGTCATTTGATATATTCTAAAATATTATTTAGCGATTAAATTTATATTAATATTAGAGAATACCACAATTGTTATTTTTACTTTATAACAAAAATAAATAAGATGTTAATTTTATATTTAGAAACTACCAACCTAAACTTAAAGAACTAGAGATGAGTAAAACTCTAAAGGCTCTCTCTATCTGTTTCTCTTTCTCTCCATCTCTCTGTCAAAAGGTTAAGAAGAGTCAAGATGTGTACAAGGCAGAAGCCATGTGTCCAGTTTGACGCACCACCTTACCTCACTCCCACACAAGTCTTAATTCTCCAAATGCATGCTCTAAAACCATCACTCATTTCACATTTGGTCCAAATCCAAATCCTTTTTAATGCCGAGTCCATTGCTCTTGTTGAAGGAGACCTCTCTCTCTCTCTCTTCTTCTCGCATGTTATGGACGAGACAAATTAAGCAAATATGACTCTTCATTGATTCGATACTCATCTTCATCTTCATCCCTCACCAAGTTCTATATAACCCCTTTACCATTTACAATTTTCCATTTCCCAACCCCAATTGGACTCTCAACTCTCTAGCTATAGCTCAAGATATGGACCCATCTGGCAGTGATCACGAACATGACATTTCCACGGAGATTTCTGATGGCAAAAGAGTTGTTAGCGAGATGGATTTCTTTGCCAATAACGGCCATCGGAGTGATTTTTCCACGGCTAACACGGTCCAGAAAGAGAGCTTAGAATTGCCTGAGACGCGACTCCAATTTAACGTGAGCTACTTCTCATCGTAACTTTCTTGTCTGGTTGATGTCCTTCTTTTCTCATGAATTCATTTTCTCTAAGTATTTATTTGGCATTTCTTTCTGGTTATATACAGACTGGCTTAAATCTTCTAACTCCCCATTCTGGTGCTGGTAACTCGTCCTCGATTGTCAATGATGGATCGTTCAAGTACATCAAAGATCATCGCAAACGCAGAAGGGATGAGGTATACTATATATGCTATCATATTTTATTTTTTTTCAAAACTAAATTTTCTATCTGGTACTGTTTACATCGTTTTTTATTCTTAAAGATTGTTGACGTGATTTGTTGTTATGCGGTGCAGTTGGCAGTCTTGCAGGCTGAAGTTGACAGAATTTACGGTGAAAATCAGCGATTGAGAGGCATGCTTAATCAAGTGAACAACAACTACAACTCGTTACACATGCATCTCGTTGTACTCTTGCAGGGTCAAAACAATAATCTGAAACCTCTAGTCATGAAAACTGAGTCTGAGATGGTCAATGAAGCCTCAGAAGGTCCCACGAAGAATAACGGAGGAGGAGAGGCCGTTGAAAGACAGTTCATGGATCCTGGTAGATCAGAGATCGGCAACGTAGACGATCATTCACTGCCAACATCTGAGGAAGAAAGATCGTTGGGTTGCTGTATATCCCCTACCAACATAGTTGAGTCCATGGATACTCAAAATAAGTCTCCGAAGAGTAGCAGTACTGTCCCGTTTGATCTGAAACAGGTTGAAAGAGATAATAGAAGACATGGAAGAGAAAATGAGGGCTCCAAGCAAGCATTCATTGGCTGCTTGCCTCCCAGCAAAGTTCCTAAATTTGACTGTTCCAAGGATGTTGATGAACAGAAGGAGGAAACCATGTCCATGATCAGAAAAGCCCGCGTTCAAGTTCGAGCTCGAACAGAAGCATCCATGGTAAGTGTGTTGATATTAAATTACATTACACGCGTTAATTTGAATAACTTGGTCCAGAAACAAGACTAGGTTTTCATATATAAATATATGTATACATCTAATCGCAATATACTGGCAGAGTTCTGATGGATGCCAATGGAGGAAATATGGGCAGAAATTGGCAAAAGGAAACCCTTGTCCTAGAGCTTATTACCGTTGCACAATGGCGACCGGCTGCCCAGTTCGTAAACAGGTAAAAACATCTTATTATAATCTAACTTTCGGTATCTGCAATTGATGTAAACACAATTTTAGCTTGCATAATTATTTCTATAAGAAGCCATAATTAGGCTTGAATTATAACCATAATTTCTGAAGCCCTAATTGCAATTCACTATAATTAATATCTTCTTCAGGTTACGGTTGGTTTAGCATTAAAATTTACTCTTTATCTTGATCCAAAACATTCAGGTACAAAGGTGTGCTGAGGACAGAACGATCCTGATGACAACTTACGAAGGTCACCACAACCATCCACTACCTCCTGCTGCTTTATCAATGGCGTCTACAACAGCAGCAGCAGCTGCTATGGTTCTTTCAGGGTCTACTACTAGTGCAGATCATGGTATAATGAGCTCAAACACATTAGCTAGAACCTCATTCTCTGGCCCCAGTAGTTTCGCAGCACTCTCGGCTTCTGCTCCATTTCCAACTGTTACACTAGATCTCACTCACAGTCCCTCAAACAGGCCTCATGCTCATCACCATCAGCTAGGCCATTCTCCAAACTTCCAGCACAATTTCACATCTTTATCACTACCACATGCTTTTGGTCAATCCCAGAATGGCCAATTCAAAGTTTCAGGTCTATTAGGTTCACAGTCCCAGCCACTAATAGACTTGTCTCATCAGTTAGCTCCAACCCAAGCACAGATGAGTCCACCGGCGGACACAATCAGTGCGGCCGCCGCTAGTCTTACCTCAGACCCCAACTTCACGGCGGCGCTACTGGCAGCGATTAGTTCCGTCATTGGCAATGTGGGGGCAGCTAACAATAATTGTAAGGATAGCCCTATAATCACGAGCAGTACTTCCATTGACAACAACACATGATCATGGACATCGACGCATATTGTACAGTACATTGCAATTTATGCGACTCTTCATCTTTATCGAGATATAATAGCACCATTAAATTATTGACTTGGTTGCAATTGTTAGAAGATAGAAATGAATGACGGCAGGCTTTAGGTTGTTTAGCCATAGCACATATTGCGTGTTGATCAAGACATTTTGGCCGGAGTAGCTAATTGCTTCCTTCACGAAGTTGAAACATACACATGTTCAGTCAAGTCCATGAATTTTGTGGTCGTAACACTTAGATCTGTTTGGCAATTAACTGATTGCGTTAAACTGTTAATTAGTAGTTGACTCTATCAGTTGATTTGACAAATGAATTACATTAGCTATTTGTTTTGTTTTGTTTTTTTTTTTTGACTAACACATTAGCTGTTTGTTAGATATGTTTGGTAAAATTAGTTGTTTAGTATTAGCTGTTTATGTGTAAAATGACTTATGAAGACATGACTTTTTTAAAAAAATTATAAGGATATGAATATTATATATTTTAGTGTTTTGATGAATATTCTTATAAGAATTTAGATTTTAGATTTTAATTCTACAAAAATTAAGTTTATAACTCTAATGATATGTTTAGTTCTGGTATTCTATTACACATCTATTCTTAATTATTAGGAATTATGTGAGAAGCTTTAGAAGTTAGAACTTGCAGCGAGCAAAGGTGGAAAAAACTTCACGGCATAGGTGAAGAGAAAAAATTTTTGTTACGTAGACTATTTATCTCATTTATTGTGAATTTTAAGGTTTTTAAAAATATTATTTTTATGATAAAAGATAAATAATTTTGAATATATTACTAATACTATAATAATGCTATCATTATTTACAAGTGTAACTTATAAGTTTAAAACAACATAAATGAGTGTTATAAACTATAATAATCCATCCCTCTTGTCACTTTTTGCAATAAACCGAGCAACACTTGTAAATTGAGGGCAAAATAGTTATTGCTAAACAGCTGAATTAGTTGTTTAGTCCAAAAGCTCCTTTTTTAGTGCTTTTCACAAAATAGCTGCTTGAGTTTAATCAGCTAACCCAACCAGCTCATAATCAAACAACAAAATAGCTTTTTAATATAATTAAACCTCTAAAAATGAATCAATCAGTTAAAAAATAGCTGATAAGTTGTTTACCAAACTTGTCCTTAAATTTTTTTCCGAAAAGAAATAGGTAAAGGGAATTTACTCTAAATTATGTACACTAATTTGGTAAATTAAAATCAATAAAGAAAGTAATTTGATAATCCACCGATCTAATTAATGATAGGTGATATGTGTTTTCTTTTGTAATAACCCACTAATCTAATATTAAGCATAGATGTGCTTTTTTGTGTGAATGTTTAAAAATAATTTCATTTCTAATTAAAAGATTATGAGCTACTAAAATTGAACTGAACTTGTAGAGATATCTTTTAATAATATAGTAATTTAATAACATTATATACACTAATTTATCATTTTTCAGAAATCAAAATTAAATTGATATGAATACCGAGGTCTAATTACATGCTCAAAATAGTGAATTCATTGAATGGATTATGCTAGGTTTTCAGTTATCTAACGATGAGACGTATATATGGACATGAAGTTACAAGCATATAGTACTCACAGCATTATTTGAGGGGTCCGAAGAAATTATAACAAAGTTAATTATCCACATTTAAGTTTCTGAGCATCGATATTCAGTTAATAATGAAAAGAACAAACAATTAAAAATTATCAATTTCATTTCATGAGTTTGAAGTTAGTTGCTTACTTATCTTGTCAAATTACCAGTCGCAAGGTGATATGCACAAGTCTTTCCTAATAAGATTTATCTCAGATTATGTCTGCTGTTTTCTCTGCTTTTCCACTACAATTGGATAGGCTATCTTATCGTATCCTATAAACACTACCTCTTTATAGCCGCTAATGGGCCATAATTAATTTGGAGATTACATTTTGCTCCTGTGGTACCATGCACCAAACCATCTCAAATTGGAAAAATCACGTCAAGCTATGGTGAAACGTCTGTAGGCATATCTAATAGCTTACCTCAAGTCAAGGTTATGATGTAAGTACAAGGATGGTTGAGAAATCCTCTGTTGAGGTACTAAGATTGTATCACCAATAACTAATCTATCATATATATATATATATTATACTACTAGATTGAGGGTTTCATGCACGAAAACTAGAGAATAAGTAAAATGGGTTATCGGTGGCATTTGCTTCTGTTGACCAGAATGCTAGCTAGAAGTTATCCCTTTGCCTTCATTTCATGTCTAATCTATCGAAACTGATAAGAAATTGATGAATAAATATACATTGAAAGGTTTAAGTTGGTCCGAGATACTTGAACACGAGGGATGCATGCTTTAATAAAATATAATCGATGAAACGGAGCTTCCAAATTTGCCGTTTCACCTTTGTAAAAAACTATAAAGGGAAATCAAAGCAATCTTATATGATATATCTGTAGGCGTCATTGCGGCAAAAAGTATTTTAGGCAATAAATAAAAGGATAACTATAAGTACAATTATTGATATTGTTATAAAAAATGACACTTTTATAAACATAAGATAACATTATCTTTTGATTATATAGCAAAATAAAAAATGTTGCTTTAAGATTTGACTAAGGCAATACATTAGTTTCAAACTATAACAACAATATTAAATAGATATTACAATACTTTTAAATTTTTATAAGACAACAAAGTAAATTTTTTTAGGCAACAATTTGTAACAATAAAAACATCAATTTATTTTTTCGTTACCTTTTTATATTCTAATTTGAATTTTTAGGTATATTCTAAATAGTAGTTAGTAAATAGAGAAATTTTATATGCTAAATATACAATAGTAAGTAACTATATAAATAAACATGTAATATTAGTAAATACTCTTTAACAAATTGATGACTGAAACTATAGCAACAATATCATATATTGCATATATAAGATTTTATTGCAACATGTTCTAAATTTTGTTGTCGTTTCTTATATCTAGTAACAAATTATTATTATCGTTACCTTTTTTATATTAATAAAGGCGAAACTATTAAAACTGTTGCATTTTATTAATTTTTAGTAACACATTTTTAAACTATTACAAACATTTCGTAGCCTAAAGCTCTTTTTGTAGCAGTGCGTGGATAAGGAACTGTCTCTGTTGGTGATTAGTGGATCTTTGTTAGTTTATACTTTACAGTCAATCGATTTGACTGTAGTTCAATGACAATTATTTAAAGGCATTCTTTATCTTGTACATGTTTAGATGTATATAATAAAGTCCATGAGATAATTATACATTGTAAATGAAATTATAATAAGATTATAATTATGAGATTCGTATTGCATTTATGTATTATCGTTAAATTGTTTCTAGTCATTTTTTTATTAAGATTGAACATTAATATAACGTAAAAAAGTTAGCACACGTTATGTTTTTTATGAAGGAAGTAGTCAATTTCACATACTAAAATATGAAGATACTTAAATAAATGTGTAAGTCTTGTTAGATAATAAGTTCACTGAACAAATCTGATATGAAAAATTTATTTGAAACATTACTTATATTTCTATGGAAATTTTCATTGTGATGATTATATAAATAATCCTTTGCTTTGATGTCTCCAAAGTTATTTTTTATAGGAATTGCTATATTTTGATAATACTTATGACCTATCCTAATAATGGGTAGTTCAGTCAATAGTTATTGAATATAATATGAACTATATAGAGGTAGTTAAGTGATTAAGATATGATTCATTATCCTAAAGTAATTAGAGATAATGTTATGTTTTTCTCGATTATTTTTGATTCGCAAAATTCTTAACTAATGAGAAATGACACTTTGTAAATATTTTTTAATTAAATTAATATTTAATAGAGGAGAACTAATATGACTGTACTCAAAATTTAGTAGATATTAATTTCATGCCCTATGTCTAATCGGAACATTGTATGCTGAAAAGATTGAATTATACAAAAAAATCATACGCGAAAAAGTTAGTCAAAACTACTTTAACATTCCTAAATATTTAGGTGGTCATGATGTGCTGCTAGACGCTAATCTTGATCTATGATTATAAATTGTTTAATGGGATAATTAAAAATAAATTGAAATAAGTTTTAATTTATCTATTCTAATTACGAATTAGAATTATAATCTATAATCATTGTCAACATATTTGAGAACCTAATGAGTTTCACATAAAGAACAAGTTGAAGAAAGCAAAATATATTTTATCAAGTTGGACTTGATTGTAAAGTTTGAGAAACTTTATGATTAAATATGAGATATTTAATAAATAAGAATCATTATGAGATATTAGATTTTATTTGAGCATAATTGGTATTTAATTAGAATTATTTTTAATTTTGATTAAATTTTAATTAAAATTAGAATTTAATTTTATTTAAATTATTAAAATATTTAAAACTTATTATAAATAGTTTTAAGCTCTGATGGAGCTAGTACTTTTTGCTTAACCTTCTCTATAAAAGTTACCAAGTTCTCTCAATCTCTCTGTTGATATCGTTAGAGGTCGAACAGTTAGGAGGCTATGGTGGTTGAGATGGATCGATTTCGAAAACGATTCGAAAGATACGACAAGAATATAATCAAGCTTCATAATAAGGTATGAATTAAGATTTACGCTTTATTATGATTTAATTATTATTCATTTTATAGAATTAAAATAAGTTTTATTTTAAGGAAATCAAAATTTGAAAAGATATAATTATTTTGTTGCGATCGGTGTCGAATCATGTTACGATTTTCCAACAGTCTTAACTTTGTCAAGGAGTTTTATAGAAGCCATAAGCGTATTTATTCACTATATGACATGTATTGGAAAAGAATTGAAATATCCACTAACATAGAAGAAAATATTTTAAGCTAAATTAAAAGAATTGCTAGTTTATAATTATACCTTTCCTAACAAAATATGATGGAAAAAGCAAAAGTTGACTTACCAGGCCACAGGCACACGTCCCGAGTGCATACGAGGTCCCTTAGAGAGTAAGCAAAGAATATTCTCTGCATGACACGTGTACGGCTCCTGATTCCCCGAATTGTCCGTCAAACTCAACTACCGCGATGCCATCAGCACCGTTGAAAAAGCAAACAAATATCTCTTATAGATCAACTCTAGCTATATTCCTCTACGGGTTGCCCTAAATTTTCTTCTCGACTGTCTTCTCCGATCATCTGCAAGGTGTAATTGATTTTCACTCTGCGAGTTTACTTTCTATTCTTTTCATGGTTCCGAGCTTTTATTGATTTGTTTGGATGATAATTATGTAGGGTTCTATTCGGGTTCTAAGAATCTATTGAGAGAAGTTTTTTTTAAAAAAATTTTTGGGGTTTCAAAATTTTAGTTTCTCTGCCTTTTTAGGATCTTTTATTAAGCTGTGGACTTGTTTGAGTTGAAATTTATTTTATGAATTTAGCTTTAACTAAGGGATGGAGTGGGTTTGCATTTTATGTTGTTTTGGTTAGTTATCTACAGTAAAGATTGTTAATTTATAAGTTCCCCCAAAGTTTGCGTTACGTGGATGCTGATAAAGTGGCATGTGTGGATTTCCCGATCCTTTTCTGTTGTTTATGATTGGGTTCAAGTGTTTAATAGATATAGCAGTAATCTTGGTATTGATGGCCTGATGTGATTTTTGTTGTAATTCACTTTATAGGCTTGGAGGATTTGGATTCGATTTATTATTACTTTTTAACCTTTTGCAGTAATCAAGATGGGAACAATATCTAAACCCACTGTCGCCACTCTTTTACTTTGTCTCCTTCTCTTGCCGTCGGTTTTCTGCGCTTCTAATGATGGTTTGGTTAGAATTGGACTGAAAAAGATGAAGTTTGATCAGAACAACCGTGTTGCTGCTCAGCTTGAGTCTAAGGAAGGAGAATTGCTTAGAGGTTCTATGAAAAAGTATCGGTTGCGGGGAAATTTAGACAACGGGGAGGATACTGATATAATTTCACTTAAAAACTACATGGATGCTCAGTATTTTGGTGAGATTGGTATTGGAACTCCCCCACAGAAGTTCACTGTGATATTTGACACTGGTAGTTCTAATCTGTGGGTGCCTTCTGCTAAGTGTTATTTCTCGGTGAGTTTTTCACTTGAAATTGTTGTGGTTTACATATCATATTCAGTGTGATATGTCTAAAAAATGCACTTTTTTCTTGTACCTGCTTGCAGGTTGCTTGCTATTTCCATTCCAAGTACAAGTCAGGCCACTCAAGTACCTACAACAAAAATGGTTTGTGCTATATCTTTGATTTAATTTGAAATTGTGAAAGTTTACTCTTTCAAACAAGATTGAACGAATAACCCTACACTCTTAAATTTGTAACTTTGGCAAATAGAAGTATGCTCTGTTTTGCCTGGTTTTATTAAATGAAGAATTTATGATAACCAATAAGCATATTTGTATTTGTTACACGGATTCACACGTAATTGGATATATGAAAGTATAATAGGGTATTGTATTCCATCTGAGCAAGGTCATGCGTGGGAGTGAAGGGGAAGCAAACCTAAATTATGCTGGAATCCTGGTTAACTACATATAAGACAGACAGTCGTTCATGGAGGTTTTCCTAAAAGTCTTGTGTGACCTGTGAGGGTTGATGAACTCTTCCTATTTTCACATTCACTTCAAACACGGAAGTCTTGATCTATTAGTATTTTAATATCCTTAACTCATGCTTTCCTGCAATTCCCAATGTCATGTGCTTAGCTTCGTTCTAGACTGGATCTCAGGGTGGAAAAAATGCTCATTTTATACCCTTTTCTTTTTGGTTCTCTTGTAGCGAAGCACTCAAGTGTTATAACTATTTTAATCAATGCAGCAATACATATTTAGATGATACTTGCAGCATACACAATTTAATGGATGCTGCTCTTTATAAGCTTCATAGACTTTTTGACTGTAGTCTTTTGTTCCTATATGATCGTTGGTCTATCTCACTAGATGTCATTTTGCATATTGATTTTGTTGTAGAAACCTTCCAAGAGATTGCTGAAAGTATAATGTGATTTAACATCTTTGCAGGAAAATCAGCAGATATCCATTATGGGACTGGAGCTATATCTGGCTTCTTTAGTCAAGACAATGTAAAAATTGGTGGTCTTGTCGTAAAAAATCAGGTAAATTCAAGGGGTTGAATCCTGGCACATCAAGTATGTTGTATGATATCTATTTTTTAAGGTCAGAATTAACTATAAGGGTGGTCAATTCAGGAGTTTATTGAAGCAACCAGGGAGCCTAGCATTACATTCTTAGTAGCCAAATTTGATGGTATTCTAGGAATGGGATTCCAAGAGATTTCAGTTGGACATGCTGTACCTGTGTGGTAATTCTTTGCATAGTGCAGTTATCCATATCTTTAAAATTGTTTCATTTTTTTTGGGTGCTTTTGCAGCATTTATAGGCCAATAATTTAGAATCTATGCATTGTCTTGCTTAATTATTTTTTCAGGTACAACATGGTCAAACAAGGTCTTGTTAAAGAACCGGTGTTCTCTTTTTGGTTTAATCGCAATGCTGATGAAGAAGAAGGAGGAGAAATCGTGTTCGGTGGCATGGATCCAAACCATTACAAGGGTGAGCACACCTATGTTCCAGTGACAGAGAAAGGCTATTGGCAGGTTGATCTAGCAATGGTTTTTCTTGTTCATGTAATTTAATGACCAGTTTGTGTCAATGCTGAATACGAATGTCTTTTATTGTATTGCAGTTTGACATGGGTGATGTGATGATCGATGGTAAAACTACTGGTAAGCAATATTTTGGTGTAGCTTTTTTCTTCTGGGGATGTGGTTTACTCTTATGTATCCTGTTATCTGTCAGATTTTTACTAGTTTGTTTTTCCAGGATTTTGTGCAAATGGCTGTGCTGCAATTGCTGATTCTGGAACATCTTTATTGGCTGGTCCTACGGTGAGGATCAACTGATTATAGATTCAGTTATTTTTGCCATAGTTCTGAACTTGGTAGCTGCACCTTGTTTGTTAGTGGTCTGTCTAATTTGATTATACTAAGTAGATTTTCATTGGAATTAGAGATATTCCTTACTTTTCATAAAGCCAAATTGTTAAGATGTTCCTTCAGTTTATACATTCCCAGGATTTTATAGCCCAGAACTCATTTACTCTCTCTGTTTGCATGACTAGAGAATGTCACTTGTAGAAGAATGTAGTTAGTTGCATTCTCTTTCTCAGTGTTTATTTGTTATGGCCACTCCCTTTTGTAACTTTGCGTGTTAACAATTACAAAATTAGTATCTTTTCAAGACTACGAGGGAATCACCATTTGTTTGGTTTTTACACATACTAGAGGTTTAACTGCTTTTTATTGGCTTTTAGGCCTTTGGCTGTGTCTTAAGTGATATTTCTTTTTCTTTTTTTCCTTGTATTCTCTTTTTGGGGGTGGGGGAATTGGTTTTTGTTTGCAGGCTATTATTACTGAAGTAAACCATGCCATTGGAGCTACTGGAGTTGTTAGTCAAGAATGTAAGACTGTAGTTTCTCAATATGGGGAAACTATACTCGAGATGCTCTTGGCTAAGGTAATTCAAATTTCTTGCTTAGGTGAATATTAAGAAATTGTTCTCTTATATGGCTTTCAATTAGTTTACTAAGATTTTCTTACAAGCATAATTATCACAATATGTGGCAGGACCAACCAAAAAAAATTTGCTCACAAATTGGTTTATGTACTTTTGATGGAACTCGAGGTGTCAGGTTAGATAAAACACTTTTCAATGATTAAATATTCTGAAGGTTATCATTGTCTTCCATTAGTTGCACCTATTACTAATTTTTAATCCTTCAACTGTTTGATTATCATCAGCATTGGCATTGAGAGTGTTGTGGAGAATGTTCAGAAGGCCTCTGATGCGATGTGCTCTAGTTGTGAGATGGCTGTGGTATGGATGCAAAATCAACTTAAGCAGAATCAAACCCAGGAGCGGATTATTAATTATGCCAATGAGGTAATCTCCCTTTCTTCCCCTCCCTGGAGAGGAGTTAACTTTGGTTGGCATATGTAAAACAGGTAAAGTGGATGTACTCACTCATTCTCTCATTTTGTCATTGCAGCTTTGTGATCGCTTACCTAGTCCAATGGGGGAATCGGCAGTTGATTGTGGAAGCCTGTCTACCATGCCTAGGGTTTCATTTACTATTGGTGGAAAGGTTTATGACCTCGCCCCTGAACAGGTATGGTATAAAATTTTGACGGTTTAGTTGTTCTGACTATCATATCTATGGCACGTTTCGATAACATCATCAATCTAGTGCTACAGCGTGGGTTGTTTATTCTCTTTTTAAGTGATTAAAGTGCAAGATGGAATAAGTGATGCATGAATTGTTGGGTTGATTAAATAGCATCTTTTGACTAAATAGTGTACCTTTAGCATTTTGACTCGAGTACGCTATCATATTTGTTTGCTCTCAAGTTAAATCCTCATTTATTCATTTCTTAATGGTCATGGCATTCCAGTATGTCCTAAAAGTGGGTGAAGGAGAAGCAGCTCAATGCATTAGCGGGTTCACTGCATTGGATGTGCCACCACCACGGGGTCCTCTCTGGTATTTCTCGGTTCTTTTTCAGACATACTAGCACCTTGGTGATCTAAACAGGCGCAATTCTTAATTGGGTTTTGGTGTTTCGATGTAAAATGCAGGATTTTGGGAGATGTTTTCATGGGTCAGTTCCACACTGTATTTGACTATGGGAATATGAGAGTTGGATTTGCAGAAGCTGCGTAAGTGAATTATCCAGAAAGTTACTTATATCTGATTATATGTTTAAAGCTTGGAGTTTGAGGACTTTTTAAGTGTTGAACTGTAGCAAGTGGTAGAACTGTTCCTTGCTACGTGAATGTAAATATATGCAAAATATGCGAACACTTGGTTTATTGCTTTCCTAACCAGCTAATGCCCTGTGGATCTGCAGTATTTAGAATGAAGGGTTTTATGTAATCTCTGGTGCTTCAGAAATAATTGGTCAAAGGTTCACGATTATCCAAGCAATTGAATTTTGACCCTCCTCCGCATTTTGTTTACGAGGAAAAGATCAAAATTTTCCGGATAATTGAATTAAAGTATTACTTAGAATGTGAAATAGTAATCTATTTATGGGCATAGCAACCAAGTTTTAGATACTTGTAACAATAGTTGAAGCTGAGCTCGTTAAAGCCAGACTTAACGCTAGCGCCGTTACCTTGACGTCATAATCCAATGTTTGGAAGGGAATGGCCTGACAGGTGAAGGGTGGTTCCGAACTAAATTCCGGGGCTATTAAATGAATTTTGACTACATTTAACAAAATGATTTTGTTTTAAGATGATTAATTTATATTTAACGTGAAACTAAAAATAATTTAAACTTGACTTTAATCGAAAATTCAATTTGAATAGAATTGTATAAGTTTAAAATTTTAATTTAATTCGAAAGAATATTTGTAAGTGTTAACTATTTTTAAATAATTATTTTAGATTAATTAATATTCATGTAAACAATAAATGTTATATAATTCATTTTGTAGTTGATTATGAGCATTATTTTGTATATATTATTATAAAAAGTACGTAATTACTATAAAATTTAAATGATATGAATTTATGATCTAATTTTAATTTAAAATTTTTTTATAAATAAAAGAAAATCAACGAACAGATTTCCAACGTTTAGCGCTAGTGTCTTCCACTCCCCATAGATCTTATTCAATATACAGAGTCACGGTTCATTTAGAAGTTGTGGAATGGATTGGAAAAGTTTAGGCAAATATGGACGGATACTTAGTGACATGTAAAGGATGATGAATGTGAATTTTCAGTATTAAAAGAAAAAAAGAGGGAGATCCTAAATGGTTCTTGACCTCTTGGGATTACTTGAAGCTCATTTCATTTCTTAAGATTACTAGTTTGGAAACTGAACCTTCACTACATTCTTCGCACATTACTACTAACTCAGTCCTTTTCACATTCAATTCCTATGGATTCTTATATAGTTTATTGTGATCTTAGTCTTAAACAAAAGCGTATTCCTCTTGTTAGTCTTTTTCTTTGTTTGATAAACAACTTGTGTTGTGTCTCCTCGTGTACTTCCGCTATTTCCTCTTCCGCCGCCTCCTTTTTCTTTTAATTTCTAAAACGGGTTCCAATGCCCAACAGCTTTGGTGGCTGGTTTGGAAGCATTTCATTGTCTTAAATTATTTATCTGCTAAAATATTGAAACGCAAGCATTCATGTCAACTTATTAGTTAGGCTTAGCTAGCTGTAAGTTGCAACTTCCTTTTCCTTTCGTAATTTATTCACTCAAATCATAAAACGGACAGGCCTTCTTTGATATGCCTCAGTGATAATAAAAACAGAAACCAATAGCTAGTCCGATCGATTTGAGTAGGCTTTACCCAAAAATAATCAACTTGATTAGTTCTATTTTTAAGTAATGACTAACTAATGGTTTTCTATGAATGCAGTAGCTGGTAATCCTTGATGACTTTGAGGTTCAAAGCTATTTCACTCGAACGATTGCTATTCAAGTGATTGATATAAAAAAGTTTACTTTTAAAGAAGCAAACATTTTCCCTATCAAAGGGACAGACATTGCTCAACCACCATGCAATATATTGGCTAGGAAAGTGAGGAAGACACAACCCCAGCTCCATTGGTAGCGTATCCATATTCCCATAACCTTGGATGTAGATTGAGATGTGCACTGCCTTGTTGGGCCCTAATATATGGTTTCTTTAAACAACCGAATTATTTGACCAGAATATGATTTACAAGGGATTTTGTTAAATAACTGTATCAAGTATTGAGACTTAAGAAGTTCATGTTAGAAATACATGTTAGTGGACTAATATAATCACAACTTAATTCCATATGCCTGACCACAATTGAATTGCCTAATGTATATTTAATAATCACAATGGGATGGTTAATTTGCTAATTGCATTTGAGGCACATGGTAATACCCTAATTACTATATGTTGGCTCATTAAACTATAGTTCATATCATCTAATTAATAATGAGACAATTAGCCCATTCTACCCCTTAGGGTAGAACATGTCATATATATGTCATAAGGTGAGGTTGTTTTAGTGACATACATTTGGTGTGTGTATTGGATGTGAAAGAACAAGGGTCTTTTACCATCAATCTTTCTTGTACAAGGTTTGTATTTTTCTCTCTTTGATAGGTTTTGCTGGAGCATAGAAATGGTGCAAGTCCAAATGCCAAGTGTTGGAGGTATGTTTCCTTAATCTTGTTATGCTCTAAATAAAATGGATCGTAGTTGTTGAATGTGGTTTAATGCTGCATTTATTATAGCAATTGGTATCAGAGCACTAGGTCATTTGATTTTAGGGTTCCATTTTCGGTTGTTTGAAAGGTTTTCGGTTGAAATCATTTTTGTTGAAACAACTTCAAAATGATGAATTAGTGGTTCAGAAGAGATTCTTGGCTATTGTTGTTGTGTTTTCCCTTTGTTTTGGACAAAGAATCATAGTTTTTTGGATACGTTTTTCGTGTTTATTCCATGGTCGAAATGGGTTTGATGCTTTCATTTTTTGGAAGACCTTTGGCTGAAATGGATATGGTAAATCCATAGATCGTGAAAAATGGAAAAAAACGCTTAAAAAATCTTCGAAAAAGGAGGTCGGAGGAGGGAGATACAACCAGGTCGGACCGGCGGGTCCCGGGTCGACCCGTCGACCTGGTTGGAGGTCCCGCGTCGTCCCGCGCAAGGTGTGGGTGGGCTGCGCCCGACCTGACCCGAAACTTTAAATATTATTTTATTTTTTAAAAAAAAATTCAAAAAACTTTCTGCTTCTTTTTTGGACCCTTTTTTCTTATGTTTTGCTCCAAATTTTATTTCTATTTTTTCCCATATGTTTATGCATAAGATTAATTAGTAATTTTATTTGATAATTCTAATTGTTTTAATCTTCTTATGACATAAACATGTTTTTTGTTAACAATAGTTAATGCTTATTTTTACCTGTCGTAGAATTGAGCATGTGAAACTATTTATGATGAGGAATTTTTTTTAAAATATTAACGTATATTTAAAATTTGTGTTTTTCCTCTAAAATAATGTTAAGATCCATACGGGTAATTAA
>JAOTAX010000198.1:43186903-43208529 GCA_025629825.1 Erythroxylum guanchezii
AGGGAAATTGTATGGATCTAAGTTGTTTTGTTTAAAGATGAAATGCATAAGAGTGAGGGAAAAAGAATGAAAAAAAAATTATACCGGTTTCGGATTGGTTTAGTCTTAGGGTATCCAATGCAACGCGACACTTTTCTAAAGTTTTGTTTGCGAATGTCGGATATTCGTTTCGCTTTCGATTCCTTTGTTCCGCATTTTGTTATCTGATTTGTTCGATTCGATTTGAATTCAATTTCGTTTCTTTGACCTTCGCCTTATGTTTCCGTTTCGTATTCGATTTCGATTCGGTTTAGCTTCTGCCGCTTTCGCGTTTATTTCCGCTTTCGATTCCGTTTCCGATTCAAATTCGTTTCGTTTTCGTTTCCTTCGATTTCGCTGTCGGATCCGTAATTCGTCTTCCGCTTTCCGTGTTTCCTCTTCGTTATTTTGTTTCGCTTTTGCTTTCGGTCCATTTTCGTTCGCTTTCCATTTTCCGTATTGTTCGGTTGGGGTACTGTTCCAAGAATCGGGTCCCAACACTAAACCAAACAATTATATGAACATTTATATTTTCCAAAAATCTTGTTAGTAAAAAATAATATTCTCATATTTTTTAATATCATTTAGAAGTTTCATTATTTACTATCGCCATATAAGATGGTATTCAGTTATGAAATCTTTACTTTATTCAAAGTTTGTGAATTATTGTGATCAAATTAAAGAGAATCCAGAAAGAAGCAAAAGGAATAATTGCTTGATGTTATTCATGAAAATGATTGTCAAAATTGACAACAAATTAGAAGACGTAGGTAACAGACATGCACAAGAAATGACAAGTCGATTAAGTGCTATATACTGTACACACACCATTGTGAGCATTGACTTTATAACACCAAGTCACACACAGTTTAACAAGTTATCCTATAGTTAGACTTCAAAATTTTACCATAAACATATAGCCATGCATGGTTATAAACATAATCATGACAGCATCTCCATGTGACCCCAAAGGATATTGGAACATGATCCATGGTCACAACCATACTTTTCCCACGTTATATTGAACTTCATGCAATTAAATTATTACTAAAAATGGTTGTACGTTGTTCTTTGAGGATAGTGATGTTTTTGTGGTTGGTAGACTTGCTACCTGTTCATGTATATGGGTTACTAGTTTTGTCATACAATGTTTCATCCCCAAGGACGACAAGTAAGGCAAATGAGGATCCTGTTACAGATGATATCTGCTATGACAATGATTAGGGGAGGTAGAGGCCAAGCAAGCGTTAAAAAAGGATCACAGTACTTATCAGGACCACAATTGTCATTTATTCTTTGCTGCTAGCTGCTATTAGTAGTTGATAATGGGGAAGGATAGTGCACTAGAAAACTAATGGTTTCCTCAAAACATAAGGGAAATGCATAGAATCCTAATCACAAATCAATCTCAACAAAGAATAAGGCTAAAAGAAAAAGAACTGTTTCATTTGTTTCATTCATTTTCCTACGAAATCCACACAAAAAAGAGGTATGCAAGATAATGTACACTTAATGCAAGATTGCACTATAAAATCAGAAGAGAAAGATTGAACAGAACAACAAAATTACACGATCATCCAGTTTCTACCTCCGACTGCTTCCTTGACAAGTGATGACAATGTAATCTTCGCACTTCTATAATAGCTTCCACAAATCAGTTTTATTATTGGAGAGTTTCACCTCAGTTATTACAAATCCCAAACTAACTTGAAATTTTTGGGACCTCTCACATCATTAGCACCGAAGACTTCAGAAGGTTTGTTGGTCTAGAATGTGTAGCTGATGTGTTAAAATAAGAAGTCCCCACTAATATTGGAAAAGCAAGGAAACAATATCAGAATTACTATTTACGGATTTTACAAATTGCCTAATTTACTTGTGCAAACAGCATAGAAAAATTGCGCGAAGCAAACTGAGAAGAAAAGTGATGAGATGATTAACATGTCAGTGGATAATGCAAAATATCTTTGCTGCACTTCCACCATCGTTTTTTATTAGTCATGTTTTTTTTTTATTTTAATAAGTCAATAGTTGTTATTTATTTTCCTATTATCTTGTTAACGTGATTTGTTAATTTCCTTATAATTTGGGATTAGTTGAGATTGTACTTGTATTTAAAGAGTTTTAGACAAATAAAGTTAGTTGCTTCAAATCTCCACATTTTGTGCCTTCCACTTGCTTGTTATATTGTCTCTGTAGACTTCTCTATTTTGCTCTTCTTTAACCTTTGTTTTTGTTTAACACCTGCTCAAATTTAACATCTAGTATCAGAGCAAGGTTCAATCCAGATGGCCAACAACACTGCAGGAGTCAATCTCTCACAACCATCGGTACCAATTCTTCAAGGTCACAACTATGACATATGGAGCATTAAGATGAAAACTTTGTTTCTTTCTCAAGAATTATGGGATTTACTGGAAAGTGGCTACGATGAAGGTGCTCAGCTGAAATTCTTAGAGAGATGCGAAAGAAAGATGCCAAAGCCCTTTTCTTCATTCAACAAGTTGTAGATGATGTCATTTTTCCTCGAATTTTAGTAGCAACAAGAGCAAAAGAAGCATGGGAGATACTCTAGAATAGTTATCAAGGCACAGAGAGGGTGCTTACAGTCAAACTTCAGACGCTTCATAGGAAATTTGATTGCTTCTTTATGAAAGATGGTGAATCCATACATGAGTATTTCAACAAAGTCATGGAAGTTGTGAATCAGATGAGAAAGTATGGTGAGCAATTGTCCGATCAAAAGGTTATTAAGAAAATTTTGCGGAGCTTGCCTAGAAAGTATGAGTCTACTGTGGCTGCCATTGAAGAATCAAAGGACTTAAGACTCCTATCTATTGATAAATTGTTGGGATCTCTGCAATCTCATAAAGACAAACATAATAGTTATGAAGAAGGAACTGTAGAGAAGGCCTTTCACACTAAACAACAGTTGTCCAAAGATGGTGAACGTAGCAGCAGTGGTCAAAACAGTCGTGGTGGGTATGCTTCTTGTGGAAGAGGCCATAGAGGAGGTGGAAGAGTAGCTGGACGAGTTGGTGATCAAAACCAAAGTCATACAACAGCCAATGAGAAAGGTTAAACTCATACTTACAAATTTACATGTTATAATTGCGGGAAGCCTGGCCATATAGTAAAGTTTTACTGGCAGAAGGGAAACCAGGCAAGTCTAGTTGAGCAAGAAGATAAAGATGAATGTGAAAGCTTATTTCTTGCTTGCTTTGCTACTAAAGAGTGTGCTTCTAGTGTGTGGTATATAGATAGTGGCTGTAGTAAACACATGACTGCAGATTTGGAGGCCTTTATCAATTTGGATAAGTCAATTAAGACGAGAATTAAGACAGCAGATGGAACGATTCGTCAAACACAAGGGAAAGGCGTTGTTAAGGTGAACAATTGCAGCATTACAGATGTTCTCTATGTGCCTGATTTGGATTCCAATCTTTTAAGTGTAGGCCAATTTTTGAGAGAAGGCTACTCACTTGTTTTTGAAGATCTCTCATGCACGGTGTTTTCTGATAAAACCAAAAAGAATATGTTGTTTCAACTTCTCATGGCTAAGAACAATATATTTCCTCTCAATCTTGACAATCAACACAAAGTACTCTCAGCCTCATTGGAAGAAGATAACTGGTTGTGACATTATAAGTATGGACATTTAAACTTTACCAACTTAAGTTTGATGTCTAAACATAATTTTGTGGATGCATTACCTATCATAAACCCTGCTATTGATGTATGTGAAAGTTGTATGATTGGTAAACAACATAGAGATTCTTTTCTGAAGAACAGTAGCAAAAGAGCATCCAGAGTGGCTGAATTGATTCATGCAGATGTTTGTGGGCCCATGTGCACTCTCTCTCTCAATAAAAATAGGAATTTTTTAATTTTTGTTGATGATTTTAGCCGAATGGTTTGGGCGTACTTTATTAAGGAGAAGTCAGAAGTGCTAATTTTTTAAAAATTCAATCTTTCCATTAAAAAACAAAGTGGACAACCTTTGAAAATATTGAGAACAGATCACGAAGGTGAGTTTATTTCCAAAGAATTTGATAAATATTGTGAAGAAGTTGGTATTCAAAGGCAATTGAAAGCTAGTTACACTCCACAACAAAATGGTGTGGCGGAGCGTAAGAATCGAAGTGTTGTGGAGATGGCCAAGAGTATGCTAAAGTCCAAATGTCTTCCAAAGAGTTTCTAGGCTAAGGCAATCCATACTGCAGCTTATATTCTAAATCGGAGTCCCACATCTGCTCTTTCAAATCAAACACCTTTTGAAGCTTGGCATGGATGGAAGCCAAAGATAACACATTTTAAAATTTTTGGCAGTGTTGCTTATGTTCTTGTGCCTTCACAACAAAGAGAAAAGCTTGATGACAAAAGTGAGAAATGCATATTTGTGGGTTATAGTATGGAAACGAAAAGATAACAATTTTATAATCCTGTTTCTAAAAAGTTACTTGTGAGTTGTGATGTGGTATTTGATGAGAAAAGTATGTGGAACTGGAATGAGATGCAGCTTGGTGTAAGTCTTCTTCCAATTGATGATGAATTTGTCCCTGAACAAGTTGAAAATGAGGATAGCAATGGCGTATCAGACTCTTCACCATCTAATACTACCACTTCAAGTCCTTCCAGCTAAACATCATCCTCTTCCCTGCACGAAAATGGAGATCTCTGCGGGAAATTAATGAACAACTTGATGCTTGTCAGCTTGCAATTGTTGAAGAGCCAAGTAATTTTGAAGAAGCTGCAAAAAGCAATGAATGGCAAAGAGCATGAGGAGATGGAAGCATTAGAAAAGAATATGACATGGGAGCTGGTTAATTTACCGTTTAGAAAAGAGGTATAGGGCTGAAGTGGGTGTACAAGCTAAAATACAAACCAGATGGGTCAGTCCAAAGGCATAAAGCTCGGTTAGTTGCACGTGGTTATATATAGCATGAAAGCATTGATTTTGAAGAAACGTTTTCTCCGATAGCAAGGTTTGACACCATCTATTGTTGCATATTATAAATGGAAGGTTTTCCAATTTGATGTCAAATCAGCATTTTTAAATGGTTTTTTAAAAGAAGAGGTTTATGTGCAACAACCTAAAGGTTATGAAATTACTGGTGAAGAAGGAAAAGTGTATAGATTGAAGAAAGCTCTCTACGGCCTCAAGCAAGCTCCAAAGGCCTGGTACGGGAGAATTGATACACATTTTTGCACAAATAGATTTCAAAGAAGTGCAAGCGAGCCCACTTTGTATGTCAAGACAAAAGGAGATTGTGAGGTACTGATCATTTGACTTTATGTGGATGACTTAATTTATACTGGAAATAGTGTTGATTTGATTAATGAATTTAAGAAGATAATGGGAGATGAATTTGATATGACTGATTTAGGCTTAATGAGTTATTTTTTGGGTCTAGAAGTGAAACAATGTAAAGCTGGAATTTTTATTTCACAAGAAAAATATATGAACGATCTTCTTACAAAATTCCATATGAAAGACTGCAATCCGGTTACAACTCCCATGATTACCAATCATAAATATTACTTGGATGATGGAGAAGAGAAGGCAGATTCGCAAGTGTATCAAAGTTTGGTGGGTAGTTTACTCTATTTGACGAATAGTCATCCGAATATTTTGCAAGCTACCAGTCTCCTATCACGGTTTATACAAAGTTCAAGCAAAGTGCATTTTGGTGCTGCAAAGAGGGTGTTTAGGTATTTAAAAGGAACATGTTCTTATGGGCTTTTCTATTCTAACAGTGGAAAAATTGAGCTATATAGTTTTTTTTTTACAGTGATTAGGCAGGTTCCTTAGATGATCGCAAAAGCACTATGGGCTATTTATTTATGGTTGGGTCAAGTGCTATATCCTGGAGTTCAAAAAAGCAACCATTCATATCTTTATCATCTTCTGAGGCTGAATATATGGCGGTTACTTCAGCAGCGTGCCAAGCAATTTGGATAAGGAGAATTTTGCTAGATATGATAATTGAGCAAAAAGCAGCAACAACAATTTTTTTGTGACAATCAGTCCACTATTTTAATGGCAAAAAATCCAATTCATCACCATAAAACAAGGCACATTGACATTCGACATCATTTTATAAGAGAGTAAGTTGCAAAAGGAAATATCAAGTTTGAGTATTGCAATTCAAAAAAGTAAATAGCTAATCTGTTTACGAAGGCACTTTCTCTTAAATGGTTTGCATATTTCAGAGACAAACTAGGAGTTGTAGATTTTTGCATTAAGGAGGGGTATGATAGTGGATAATGCAAAATATCTGCACTTCCACTACTGTTTTTTATTAGTCATGTTTTTTTAGTTTAATAAGTTAATAGTTGTTATTTATTTTCCTATTATCTTGTTAACGTGATTTGTTAATTTCCTTATAATTTGGGATTAGTTGAGATTGTACTTGTATTTAAAGAGTTTCAAATGAATAAAGATAGTGTCTTCAAATCTCCACATTTTGTGCCTTCCACTTTCTTGTTATGTTGTCTCTATAGACTTCTCTATTTTTTTCTTTAACTTTTGTTTTTGTTGAATACCTACTCAAATTTAACATAACAAGAGTGTCTAGCAGCAAAACTCAAAATCTATATAGTTGAGATGAAAAATCTTGGATGACAAGTGTTTAATAAGTTATATGGCTCGTTTATTCTGCCACAGTCTAGTGTATGCCAATAATTTTCTACTTTGGAATAAAAATCTTACCAAAGAAATGAAAAGTTGTTCAACAATCTTAGAAGGTGAGATGTCTTCTAAGTCGTTTAGTATACCTTCACTGTAAAATCACAAATTAGAAATTTAAAAAAAGAACACACAGTTTAACATAATCCTCGCAGGATACTATGTCTGTTTAACAGCTGCAACTGGCTAGATGTTCCAAAGAGTTCAAGCACAAGTTACTTAGCATAAATGTGTAAGCATTTAGTTAGCAACATTTGCACTTGCAGGTGACCTTTACTCATATAGGTCACTTTGAAGTATATTATATTGGATTTGTGTATTTCCAGGCAAAGTCCAAACAAAGTGAAAACAAAAAGGAGTTGAGAACACCGAGCACCAATGCTAAGCACAGTAATAATGTAATTCATCAAAGAATGTCCAAACCTCAAGCACTACCATTTGTATAATTAAAGTAATCCAATATACTAAGTCATACACATCAGGATTAAAACCTAAATTACTTTCTGCACATAATCAAACAAGAACATTGCAATTTGTGTTATTATAGTATTTGGTGTTCAAGCTTGATTGTATTCTCATACAGGTCATATAAGTTAATAGCAGTTGCTACCCATAAGGGAATCACAATATGAAATCTTAGATTGAATGTTGACCTGGACGTAAGGCTTTCAATGACAAAGATTGCATTGCTTTCTAACTTTGAAGGCCAGGTATCATATCAATCTATGAAGTATAATTTTGTTTATTTCAATGCATAAGTTTCTACTTATAGCATTGCATTTTACTACTACTCTCGATTGCTCTTTGCTTTAGTACGGGCTTTTAATCTTTTTAGTTTTCTTACCAATGATGCATTGTAGAACTGTGAAAGCAATTATAATAATGACATGTTGACAAAATATTATTCTCTATATGTGCTTCATTTGAACTATGAATATAATCGTTATTAGAGCATGGTGATGTGGGATCTTCATCATTATAAAGTTGAGAAATATAACATATCCATTTTTGTACATGATTATTTAAAATTGCTTATTTTTGCTTGTCAGTTACATTGCACTTGACTGGAAGGAAATCACACGAATATCTATATAGTTTTTATCCATAATATAATTAAGTGTGGCAGATGGAATGGGACGTGAGTGGTATGAACTTAGAAGCCACAACAATTGATGGGATGGTCAGGATGTGGCAGTCCAACTTGAATGGCATTTGGCATGAACAAGCTACGCTTAAGCTTGCTCCTTGAGCCTTGTCCAATGTTACATTCTTTATTTCATTAGCCATCTCCCCTGTACTATCCATACAAAACCAATAGTACGGAATGTTATTTTTTCCACACTCTAGTTGTAAATTATTTGTTAGCATTAAACTACCTAGAAAAATCGAAGTTAATTTATCTTTAATCAGGTGCATAACTAAGAGCACTTTTGCAGGTAGTTATTTTTTATAATCCCAATCAGTCCATACTAATTTGGACACCTATAGTTAAAAGAATATACTTAAAAAATTATCAACACGTAGCCAATAATTTATAACTAGGCCAAACAATATTTGTTACATTTTATTTTGGTTGCCTATCATCTAAGGCCAAATCTTTTTTATCGCCAACATTGACTTCTTCTTGATAAGTAATTGCGTTTTATCACTAATTTTGCTATTATCTACGAAATGGTAAATTGTGGAACAATATATTTATCCATGTTTTTTTTTGAAAATGTTGTAAAATGTAATTAAAGATTTTGTGGATTACTTGCCTTTCTTTCATTGATCACAGATGATATATATATATACAAGACACAAGACCATACACATCAACCTATCTTGTCATACAAGATTACATAAATGTATACATATTAATATTTCCATATTTTACATATATGATATATTTCATGTATTCCCAACATTCCTCCTTAAGTTGGTGCATGAAGAGTCAAAATGCTCAACTTGCGGAGGAAATACTCAAATTGTTGTTTACCAAGCACTTTTGTAAAAATGTCCGCCAATTGATGACCTGTGCGAACATGAGCAGTGATTAGATTCCTTGCTTGGATTTGGTCTAGAAAATAATGACAATCTACCTCAATATGCTTCATTTTCTCATGAAAAACAGGATTTGTGGTAATATGCAAGGTCGCTAGACTATCGAAAAATAACTGCATAGGTTGAAGATGATAAACACCAAAGCAATGAAGCAAAGATTTTAGCTAAGTAAGCTCACATGTTGTGGTTGCCATAGATCAATATTCAGCTTCAACATATAACCTCGACATGGTGTGTTGTTTCTTTGTCTTCCAAGATATAAGGGACTGGCCAAGCATGACAAAATAACTTATGAGGGATCATCTAGTCAAGGGGCAACTGGCCCAATCTGAGTCATAATATGCATAAAGCTAAAGATCGTTATAATAATGTAACAAAATACCCTATCCTGGATTTTGCTTCAAATATCTCAAAACTCACATTGCTACTTCATAATGTGCCAAAAACGACGCCTACATGAATTACGCTAGCATATGAACTGAGTAGCAAAGCTTCGAATGTGTTATAGTTAAATAAATTAGTTTTCCCACTAGACGCCTATACTGTTCAGGTTTTTCATCAATTCCCTAGTAGCTAATGAAAGCTTATGATTATGTTCCATAGGAAAGTAAGTAGGTTTAGCCCCTAGTAAACCACTTTGTATAAGGATGTCTAAAGCATATTTTTGCTGGCAACAAAATAATCCTTTTGGTCCACGGGCCACTTCGATTCCCAGAAAGTATTTCAATGTACCCAAATCTTTCACGTAAAAATGTTGATGCAGAGAATTCTTAAATTGTTGAATTGCATGTAATTGGTTTCCAATTATGACAAGATCATCAATATACACATGAACACTTAGTGAGATGACACCTTTTCTGAAGGTAAACAGCGTAAAGTCAACATACGACTGTAAAAAAATCATACTCCCGTAACGCTCCTGTAAGTTTAGCAAACCAATTTTGCGGAGCTTGGTGCAACCTATAAAGTGACTTCTATAGACGACATACTTTTCCTAGATGCGAAGTAGAAAATCCTTGTGGCAGCCACATATACACCTCTTCATAGAGGTCACCATGTAGGAATGCATTGTTTACATCCATCTGATGTAATTCCCAGCCTTTTGCCATAGTAACGACAAGAAAAGTTCAAGCATTGACCATCTTTGCCACATGAGCAAATGTCTCATTGTAATCAATCCTAGCAACTTGATTATTCCCAAGAACGACGAGGCGTGCCTTATAACATTGCACTGTTCCATCATATTATATTTTATTTGACATACCCATTTAAATCCAATCGTTGTTTTTCTTGTATGCAAATTTGTTATTGTCCAAGTGTTATTCTTTTTAAGTGCATCAATCTCCTCCTTCATTGCCTGATGCCATATATTTTATCTTACTGCCTCTCCAAAATGTTTTGATTCTTTACCTATTGTAATTGTTGCCAAGACTTTTTTATGTGCAAAGAAAATATCACAAGAATGTTTTGATTCTTTACCTATTGTAATTGTTGCCAAGACTTCTTTTATGTGCAAAGAAAATATCACAAGTTATCTAATGAGCTATAAGATAGTGAGTACCTAAGGATCCAATTGACGAGGATGAATCTGATGATAGGGAAATACGCTGAGCAGTGTGGCATATATAGTCCTGCAAGCGAGTGGGTGGTCATCGTTCTTTGTGTCCCCGACCAAGTTCTATTTGTTATTATATCTACGGCAAATCGTGTACATTTTCTGCAACAACTATGACATCATCTTAAGGATCTGAAGTATCTGAAGAACTCCCTTGTCATCCTCTCTCTCACCTACATGCCCATTCGAGGGACTCCCCCTCACCTCCATATGCCCCACTTCACGATGAGGCTCTAAAATCTCTATCCTGTCATCAAATACAGTGGGCATAATTGGGCTTGCTATTGGGGTGAAGATAATTGCATAGGTTCAACAAAGAGAAAGACAATTTCTTCAAAAACCACATCCTTATAAAAAAATTTCCCATTTCTATTCGTACACTCGCCATCCTTTCTTTCCATATGGGTACCCAACGAACACACATTTCTTACTACATGCTTCAAAAAAATTTTATTACAAGGCCTATGATGGGCATAACATAAACATCTAAAGGTTCTAATATTTGCATAGGATGGTTGCTTCCTAAATAACATCTCATATGGAGTTGTTCCCCTTAGAAGAGTGGGTTGGAGTAAGGTTTATAAGATATGTTGCTATCAACGCACAATCTCCCCAAAATTCAAGTGGCAAACTAGCCCGGAACCTAAGTGCTCATGTCGCATTCAAAATGTGATTGTGTTTTCTTTCAATTCGACCATTTTGCTGTGGTGTTCCCACACAAGATGTTTGATGCAATATGTCGCGCTCACCATAATATTTTGCATAGGTCCTAAAGTGAATTCTAGGTCAATGTCACATTTAATAACACTTTTATTAAACTGATTTTTCACAATTGTAAAAAGTTTCTTAAGCAAATCACTTGCTTCACTCTTTTAACCATTAAAAAAAAACCCAAACAGCATGAGAAAAATCATTTACCATTATGAGAGATAAAAATCATTTACCATTATGAGAGATAAGGAGCACAATAGAAAGATGTAACTCGATATGCACCCCAAATATTACCGTATATTAATTGAAAAAGTTCAACACTTTTGTTCTCACTAGTAGAAAATGTATCATGAGTCTGCTTTGCGCAACAATAAACATCACAAACATCTGTTTTATTTTTACTGATATTACTACTAGGTCCAAGCAAAAGAGTAAGTAATATGACTTGATAGATGTCCCATATGTTGAAGCCATAAAGCGAAGGAATCCACCCTACTCATACTGTTAACCTGTGCCAATGCTACGAGATGATAGAGGTAGACCCCATTAATCAGTTCACCCATACCAATCAAAGTCCTTGTACTATGGTCCTGTATAAAACAAAGCTCATTTGAAAATGTGACAACATAATTGATAAGTGTAATTGCATCGTGTTTTAAGACATAGTTTGACATGTGTTTAGCCGTTAATTCAATCATTTAGTATATGTATAGGTTAGAATTATGTTAGTTCGTTAATTATTTGTGTTTTAAGTTTTTTATGGGTTAGTACAAGCTTTTGAGCTTAAATATTATGTTTTTGAGATACCTTAACGTGTTTGCTAGTATTTCAGGGTCAATATCAAAGAATGAAGGAGTTTTGGAAGACATTCAAGTCGAAACAACAACCTATGGTCGTGAAAGAAGGCCCAGATGTGGGTTATGATCGTGGCAGAAGGCTCAGATATGAGCCATGATCGTGGCCTGTATCGGGCAGATGCACAGTCGCTTAGGAACTTCATATTTCGAGGGATTTTTTGGACCTTTCGGACCCCGGAAAAACCCTATGATTACCAAAAACATAAAAGACTATTTAAAGAACATTAAGAGGAGGAGCTTTTGCATCGTCCACACTTGAAACCCTAAAGAGAGAATACCGAGAGAGAGAGAGAGAGAGAGAGAGAGAGAGAGAGAGAAGTAGAAGAAAGAGGAAAAAGACGAAGCCAAAGTTGACTCGACATACTTCCCAAATCAGGAGGTTTCCTGACGTTGCTGCCTTCTGTCGTTTATTATAAGTCATTATTTTCTTTTCGTTTTGATTTTATTTATGTATAGAATTGAGATGGATAGTATGATGGTAGGATTTGGAATATTGATGATGTTCTAAACTCTCATTCGAGATTTTATTTTGATTTAATGATAATTTAGTCGATTGTGTTTATTGGATGAATGTCTTGATTTGATTGCATTCTTGCATAATTCAGTAATAAATTGAGAGGGTGAATTAAATGAAAAACGATTAAATCGGATTAATGAGAGTTAGGCGATTTAATAGAAACTGTGACAAATCATAGTGGTAATTGTGCGGCGAGAGATCCTGTGTGATGTTCCAATAGTTTATTAAAGTGCGTCAGATCTAATTAGGGATTTGGAAAATTTGTAAATTGAGAGATTGCAAATTTTATAATCTGATTAGGGTTTATAATTTAAGATTTAATGGTTATAACTCAAGAGAGAGTAATTAGCCCTAGGATAATCTAGAACCGACACTCCATTGACATATAATCGGCTAGGTTATCATTAATGATAAGTAAAATCTCCTTTCTTATAAATTGGTAAATTCCTTAGGTTGATTTCTATTGTGATTGCATATTGCTCTTGTTAATACTGTTGTGTTTAATTTCTGATTTGATTGGTTGAACTCAATTCTCATAATTAATTTCTATTGCATCTTATATTTTTAGTTTTATAGTTTTTTTGGCCTTACATTTTATGATTAGATTACTCTCCTTCCTCATGAGATCGACACCTTTGATACTATTACGATCCGTGTGCTTGCTGAATATTGAGGTTTTATAAAGATTAAAACTTACCCCGATCAAGTTTTTGGTGTCGTTGTAAGAGAGTTGTAGAATTAGTTTAATTCTTGTCATCTAAGACATTTCACTATCTTTTGTGATTATGGTACCAAATCACAAAAAGGAAAAAAAAAGTGTGGGAAGTTTAGGAGAAAAGTCGAAAACACATTGATTTGGACATCACAAGGCAGCGATGACGAATCCATAAAATTAGATATCAAGAAGAGATAAAAAGAACGATCATGGAGGATATATATTATAAAGAGCAAAGGACTCTTGCGGATTTCAATGAGCTCCAATTAGTTAGGGAAATCATCGTCCTTACATGAACACGTACACTTCGAGGTGGTAGAACCACCCAGATTTCTATTGGTCTAACAATGTAAGTACTCACATAGGACATCAAGACCTATTAGAATTTCAGCAAGATGAGTTCAATTTATGGGATTCCAAATTGAACAAAATCATGGATAAGCTAACAGGCATGGGAGAGACCCAGAAGAGACTGGAAGAGCAATTTGATCAAGTAATAGAAAATCATGCCTCTTCTATTCACAACTTGGAGATTCAAGTAAAACAGCTTTCACGTTAATTTTGTAAGAGAAGTGTGGAAGACTCTCTGAGCAATATGGAATTACATCAACGAGAGCAATATAAGGCTATCATTTTTAGAAATGGGGAAGAGCAAGAAAACCAATAGGAAATCAAGCTGAACCCCATCTTGTAGAAGACTAAGAGATGAAGAAAGAGGATGAAGAAAAGAATGACAACCCTCCCTATTCTTCCCTGGATCTTGGTATACTATGCTTGAACATCGATAAAACTTAGGTAGATGTCCATAAAGAGAACCTCATCATTCGAATTAGTGATGACCAAGTGACATTCAACATAAACGATATATTAAAGAATACAGAAGAGGGCGACTCATACAAAAAAATTGATGTACTCGAATCTTCAAAGGAATGAGAGAACCAAGAATAGTTGACAACGGACACCAAGTTTGAAGAAGTTATGAAAGTCTCTGTTCAAAAAACTACTGGATTCCATAAAAGATTTAGTGAGTTTTGTTATTCCCTATTTTGTTAACAGTTCACTCGAATAAAGGACATTACTAAGCTTAATTGATTTTCATAATTTTATCAATATTGTCCTTTTGATCATTTTGCAATCTGTATCTTACTTACAGGCTACAAAACTAATGTTGAACAAAAAGGGTATAAGCAAGCCACTCATAATTGATCCTGGCTGAGTTTTCAATGATACAAGGTCAAGCTAATGATCATAAATTAGCACGTTCATTAGTTAGGTTTTAATTGATGTGTTTAGTTAGATTTGTTTTGAATTTTAAATAAAATGTTAATGATTTGAAATGATTTGCAATTACTAATTATCTTCCTCTTTTTAAGCAATTCCAAGATAAGATAACAATCTTGATCATCAAGCAGATTTGATCTCAATACTTCACCATCATCACCTCCATCACTATAAGGTTTTGTTTCTAACCCTTTTATTTTAAATTTAGTATTTATTTTTGTTTTATTTTATTTTATGTTATTTCCTTCCATGTGTGTTTGTTTATCTCCTTCTCATATTGAGGACAATGTGTTGTTCAAGTGTAAGGAAAGTTGTGTGTTTTGCTTTGAGTGTGAAATTTGCATATTGTTATGTTAGTGTGTTTAGGTTGCATATTGTGAATTGTGTGAAGGTATCGATGGCTTGGATGGAAAGAAATCGATTTAATTTTGAACATAATCTATTAGGTTGTGAAGAGTCATTAGCTCACGAAATTAGTGATCAGGGTTCTTTGGTTAAAATATGCAAGTTAATTAGGATTCAGTGTTAGTTTATCATCCTATAAGTTGTCACATTCATTCATAATTTTAGGTCTTTTGACTAAGTAGCTTTGCTGGTATTTTTTAATGAAAACGAGTAACTAAAGCAACAAGGCAGACATAATTAAAAAAATTGTTTGTAAATTTTAAATAACTAACTATTCCGCTAGCCTTTGGGTTATGAATAGAGCAAGACGTCAGTTGAAAACGTGATGTAGCCGAGTAACCAGATCGACACACATTACAAATGTGTGCCTTCGCGTCAAAAGGTTATAATGACGTTCCAACCAAGCAACTTAGTAAAAACATGACTTAGTTGAGTAACCAGATCGACATTCATCACCAATGTTTGCCTCCGTGTAAAAAGACTAGGTCCATGTCCACAAAAAGTAACAAAAAAAGAATGTTTCTAATAAAAACCTACCAAACTTGTAAGTAACTTAACTTTTTATGAAAAGGTACTTAGGATTAGTTACAAAGTTTGATTGACTAAATAATTATTAATGTGTGCATACAATTGAAAAGGGTGAATAAACTTGACATTTAAGTTTTGATTAATATGTATATTTAGTCCAGAGTTTATAGACGCAAATTTTGCATGTTAACAAATTAAAACAACTTGAATGATTGTGTTTAAAGTTAAATTTGTTTCGTGAAGTTGAAGTCATTTCCTCATTATTGCATTATATGCATTGTGTTTTTGTGTTGTTTGTTGTTTTGTTTGCTTGAAAACAAGCAAACATTTAAATGTGGGGGTGCTGATAAATGTAAATTGCATTGTGTTTTAGGGCACAGTTTGATCTGTGTTTAGCCGTTAATTCGATCATTTACTATATGTTTAGGTTAGAATTATGTTAGTTTGTTAATTATTTGTATTTTATAGGACAAGCTTTTGAGCTTAAATATTATGTTTTTGAAGTACCTTGATGTGTTTGTTCAGGGTCAATATCAAAGAACGGAGGTATTATACGCAATCGCTTACGAACTTCACATTTCGAGGGACTTTTTGGACCTTTCGGACCCCAAAAAGATCCTAGGATTACCCAAAACATAAAAGACTACTTAAAGAACATTAAGAGGAGCATAAAGGAGCTTTTGCATCAGCTTGAAATAAAGAGAGAATACCGAGAGAGGGAAAGAAGAAAAAGGAAGAGCAAAAAGAGGAAGACGAAGCTGACTCGATGTACTTCCCGGATTAAGAGGTTTCCCGACGTCGCTGCCTTTTGTCATCTATTCTAAGTCATTATTTCCTTTTCGTTTCGATTTTATTTATGTATAGAATTAAGATGGCTAGTATGATAATAGGACTTGCAATATTGATGATGTTTTAAACTCTCCTTCGAGATTTTATTTTGATTTACTGATAATTTAGTCGATTGTGTTTATTAGATGAATGTAGTGATTTGATTGCGTTCTTGCATAATTCGGTAATAAATTGAGAGGGTGAATTGAATGAAACATGATTAAATCGGATTAATGAGAGTTAGGCGATTTAATAGAAACTGTGACAAATAATAGTGGTAATTATGCAGAGAGGGATCTCGTGTAATGTTCCGATAGTTTATTAGAGTGCTTCAGATCTAATTAAAGATTTGGATAATTTGTGAATTAAGAGATTGCAGATTCCATAATCTGATTAGGGTTTATAATTTAGGGTTTAATAGTTATAACTCGAGAGAGAGTAATCAGCCTTAGGATAGTCTATAACCGACATTCCATTGACACATAATCGACTAGGTTAGCATTAATGATAAGTAAAATCTCCTTTTTCATAAATTAGTAAATTCCTTGGGTTGATTTCTATTGTGATTGCATACTGCTCACTTGTTAATACTTTTTCGTTTAATTTCTGATTTGATTGGTTGAACTCAATTCTAGTAATTAATTTCTATTGCATAGTTTATTTTTAGTTTTATAGTTTTTCTGGTCTTAGATTCTAGAATTAGATTACTCTCCTTCCTCATGGGACCGACATTAAATATATACATATTAAAATTTCCATATTTTACATACATGATATATTTCATATATTCTCAATAGTAATTGCTACATTTTATTTGCCCATCGTTGATTCTGTTTATATTTATTAGTTATGCATTTATGGTTTTTTTGTTATGAAAATAATATAGCTAATAATTTTACTTTGTCTATAGTTAAAGAAAACATCGCCTCCCATGTTCCACAACGGAAAATTGGGTGAAGCAACGCTTTAGATGAATTGAGTACATTTTTTTAGTAGCCTATAGCATTGTTTGTTGTAGATTTACTATAAAAATTAAAATAAATAAATAAACGGTAGCTTTGTCTCCTTATAAATATACTGTGGCAGCAGAGCTTGAAGTGATTCGACAAAGGCTTGATCTTGCTTGGTCCAATGGCTTTCGGCATATTATTCTGGGAACTGGTTCTACAACAGCATTGGCATTCATCACAACACCGTCATCTTGCCTTGATCCGCTGAGACACTTAGTGGAAGACATTAAGGAACTGGTCCCGCCTTTTATAGCAACATCACCGTAAAGAAAACAAGTGTGCTGACTTACTTGCAAACATGGGAGTTGCCAGCAGTGCCCTCTTGCAAATACACCACTCTCCACCGCAAGCTCTATGCTTGCAACTGGACGAAAATAACATGGGAGTAACATATCCACGCGACTTCAAATGTTAATTTAATTCTCTTGTATTTACTTTCCTTTTCACAAAAAAAAATAATAATAAGTAGTGGTGTGGCATTGTAGTCGAATTGTAACTTTTATTATTGACTTCACAATTAGAGGTATAAACTTTGAACTAGTCATCTCATACATAAGGGCCTCCATGTATGTTATCATCTAAAAGAAATGGCATCTATATCACTATTACAAACTTCCCTTAATTAAATTTTCCTGTGACCCCGAAATGTAAAGATTTTAGTTAATGTACGCCGTGTTATGGTATCGAATTATCCATCAAATTTTAAGAACTGACATGCACTCATGCATGTATTATTCATGTATTAAGTGTATATTTTAAGATTGACCAAAAACAAAAATTAATGAGAGTTTATGCATAAGAAATCATCCATAATTTACTGTGTTAAAGTTTTGAGTAAATATATAATACTCTTTTTTATACATAATACTTCCATTTTAAACAGAGTTTGATTTTGAAGTAAAATTAGTGGCAGAAGTGGAAGAAAAGAGATATGATTTTGAAGTTTTTGAAACCAAGAGCTCTACATCGAACGACATATTAATATGATTTACCTGATTGTTTTCTCTAATTATGTATCAATCGGCTTTTGGAATAGTATATGTCTCGTGACAACTTTGCGAATGATCGAGCTTAGGCTGCGAGTAGCTGCCTCAGGTTAACGGGAAAAGAGTACTCAGAAGGACCATCGAAAAGAGTGTCAACAAGGATTCGGGACGCTGCCTCTGTTGGATGATATGGATCCCAGAATACATGATCTGTTCTATTGGAGCAGTAGGTGGCAATTGGCAGACATGGGACATTAGCTTTGAGGTCTCCAAGTCCACAGCAAGCAGCTTTAAACTCTCTAAACCCTGAAACAACAGACCACAATTAATCTGCTCCGTAGAAGCATTTCTAACGACAGAAATAAAAAGACAACTTGAATTATGGTAGGTAGGAATAACATACAGACCATAAGTGGATGGTTTCTGAATCAAGTTGAGCATGTTGGAGTAGGTGTCGAAGTAGGTATAAGATAGGCCTTGGAATTCTGATTTCAGTTCCTGCAACATTGACTTCAGCACTTTGTTGTACGACAAAGCCATGGAGTTGAGAACCTCATTGCATTCTTCAGTCTTGTTCTTGACCCTTTCTCCCGGAGCGCACCCAATTGGACCAACCCCAGTGAACAAAAACTTACGCGCACCAGTGTCATGTATTCTCTGCCAATACCATGATTTGGGACTTTACTACACAAGAAAGGAGTCAATATTATATGGTCAAAAATGGTGATTGTATACCTTGACAAGTCCTTTCAGTGTAAGAGCCATTACATTCACGTACTGTAGTGGGGTGTTGCTCTTTTTGAACCTAGCGGAGTCTGAATAACCGAACAAGTCATTGCTACCGGTTATGATAACCATGAGTGACTTGGAAATCTGGGATTGAGCTCCCGACCGTCCAATCCTTTTCACCATTTCTTCATATACCGACTCGTAGTAGCCGACTTGTTGCGTAAGTGGCAGTGATTGACCCTAAATGATATACATTATAAACACATTTGAGCCATTAAGAATAAATCTTTTAGCCCATACAGTAATGCATGTTCGTTATTGCTCTCAAGCTTTCTCGGTTTTATGCCGTATGGCTCATTTTATAAATTTCAAGGTTCTAATTAGTTATGTTTTCTACTTTTAATTTTTGCTTTTTAAACTCAATAATTTTAGTTAAACTCTTAGTTTCTATGTTTAGTTATAATTTTTTGCTAAAAGTGATTTTTGGGTCATTATCTGATTTTATTATTAATTAAATAAATACTATTTAACTTTTTAATATAAAATATTGATATAGATTATGACTAGCATGATTTAATTATTTAATTATATTTTTATTATTAATCTAAATTTTAAAATAAAAAATATTAATGAATATATTTTAAATTTGGAAATTTTAAATACATAATTTTAAAATTTTACTTGTTTAATTATTTATTTTAATAATATAATAGATTTACTAGCATCTATTAATAAATTTATTAAATTTATACAAATATTAAAATAAAAACTATTTCTAATTTTTGTTCACTATTTGTTATACATTGATATTAATAACAAAATAATTTTTATCTGTGTTTAAAAAGTAAAGAAAAATAAGATTTAAAGCTAAAAACTACAGTAAAAAATCGAAGTAGGAAAAATATGTTTCTAAAAAAATTTGGAAAGGATATGATGATAGGAATTATAAAAACATGTAACGTTGATTTGGCTTACCAAAACTTGGTCGCTGCCATTAAAGATTCCGGCTCCGCCGGAGGCGAAACTGATGCCGGTAATGGCGGAGGAGGCATTCTTGGGTGGCAAAGATAAAAATGGTGGAGAAGAGGGTAGGCCTAATTTCTCAGCTGTCCAACATTTTTGAGTGTAAATGAATGCATTGGAATGTCTTATAATTTGACTACCAAAAGAAAATAGGTCATTTTTCCAATATTAAAATAGATGATAATAATAAAAAAGAGTATTGAAATGGAAATAATGAACATTGATTCTAATTGTAATTTGAATATGACATAGAATAATATTATAAGATACGTGGGACTGCATCATATCAAAGAATAACCTGTACTTCAAAGGCACAGAGACTGGAGGATCTGTCCAACAGCAACAGACAATAACTTCTTGACAGGTCTGCGTCTGACGTTGAGAATTGCGCAGAACAAGGAAAACTAAGAAAAGGCTATCTCGTATGAGCTTTAATACTATGCTTACAAAAGCTTCATTAGATTATTGAGAAAACACAACTAAAAGCCAAATTTTGGAAACCATAAGTTAGCTACAAGGTAAGTTGGAAGTGATCTGGAACCTAGCGACGTAGTCCTATACAGGGTTTACAAGATTAGTTCCTTCGTTAAAACTCACCAATGATATCTGCAGCGTTCTTGCCATTGCTAAACCTTCCTGTAGCTTTTCTGTTGGGAAAATCGATTCCGTTGGGAGGAAAATTCGCTTTGGCAATAGATAGCGGAAGGTGATTGTTGTTGCCAACATCAACTAAGGAGTCTCCAAAGATGAACATGGAAGACACCATCTGAGCTTCTAAGACTTGCAAGCTAAAGCTGAAAATCAGAGTTAAACCACCAAAGAAAATCATCAGAAATGTGTTCTTAGCCATCTCAATGAAAAGGGTACCAATAACTCCCACAACTATGACTTTTGGCTTCAGAGAAACTTGGAGGGTTTAGTGTATTTATAGAGGGATCGGATCATATCAGATCAGGTATAATGTGGAAATTGATAATTGAAAGTGTTAACCTTGTCTTAATTTTTTAATTGTGAAAAGCAGACGGACAGAAATGGGGTAGTAATTGCATGTGGGGTACGTCTGGTGACTAAAGATAACTCCTAATCACCCCATTATAGACGGTATTACCAGTGAAGATGCTTGCGTGGACCTGTTCTTCTATTTTCCTCAAAGTATCCACAATGTGCTGGAGCGGATTCATGGCACGTTGGTACCAGTTTTGCCTAGAAGTCTGAGGCAAACTATTTTAACTTTTCCAGAATTTTTATAAGCATTAACACTGTTATGAATATTATACCGGGCCATATCGGTCAATACCGACCAGTACATACAATATCGACCTAAATTTGGTACCGGTATTTTGATTTTGGTATCGGATTTGAATACCAGTTGGTACCGGTTTGTTTCGGCTGTACCGACCAGTATTCAAAATACCGGTCAAATACTAGTCGGTACCGAAAATTTTAAAAAATTGGGGGACTTTTTTGTAAAATTTTCAAAATTTCCCTCCCTCCCTCCTACCTCTCATTCCCCTCTTTTTTTCAAAGTTTTTAAAATAATAATAAATATTGTATTACTAATAATAATTATAAATTAACTAAAACTTAAAAATAATTTATTTTTATTTTTATTACTAATAAATTATTTTTATTTTTATTACTAATAAATTATTTTTATTTAAATTTATTTTAA
>JAOTAX010000198.1:43214342-43248923 GCA_025629825.1 Erythroxylum guanchezii
TGGATATCCAAAAACCCGAACAACCCAATGGATTTGGATATGGGTAGTAAATCGTAAAAATCGATGGATATGGATATAGATATGGGTTGAGTAATAAAAAATGGATATGAATATGGGTTGAGTAAAACCCGAACCGAACCCTACCCATTGCCATCCCTATTTGTGATCTATGTACTAAAATGCTTCTTGAGAAGGCATCTACATGTGACCCTGCAATTAATAAATAATGTTAGTTGTTATTATCACTTACATTCTTACTTTAACATTAAAAAAATTGCTTCTATAATTTCGCTCATGGTAACTAACCCAAGTCTTGACATCTTACAAGTTCTTAAATTATGTTCAGCTTGTTTACAATTCTTGCAAGCTTTATGGCCTCCAGTCCTTGTTGAAATAATTTTGCCCTTCTTATTTTACCAATTTCCCCTTTTCTCTTCTTTTTTGGCCTTCCAGCTCTTCTCTTACACGGGGGATGATTGATCTTCTCTCCACATTATTCTCTAGGAATAAGCCAAAGCTGTTCACTTGATACTTGATTAATGCTCTTCCAGTAACACCTTATATATGCCTCCTTCGAGTAGTACAAGTGTACATAATCCTCATGATCTCCTCTCTCCAAGAAAATCGCTAAAATGGCATTTCTACAAGGGATTCTAGTAAACTCCCATCTCCCATACGTGCATTCATTTATTTGAAGGTTCACAATATGATGGCTATACATATAGTGCTTAATTTCAAAATTCCCATTACTTGCCATAAATATGTTAAGTTATTAGTAACATTTGTGTAAATAAGTATGAAATGCAAATAATGTTATTACCTGTAAAACGAGCCAAATAATTTGTAGCCCCCTTCTTATTTTTCTTTAGCTTTGACATAATGTTAGGGCATATCTTCCCGTTGTAAGCATCCATTCCTTACTTTTTCTGATAAAATGGCTTTATGGTAGCTCTTCTCATCACCTTTAAGTAAGTTAAGATTGGTTTGTCTCGTACTATAACAGTCCAGACTACTCGCCCACAGATATTGTCCGCTTTAGGTTGCCCTCAGGCCAAAGTGATAATATCTGTGGGCATATGGTTTGTGCTGTTACAAGTGGTATCAAAGCAGGCACCCAAACCGTTGTGCCAGCTAGGTTGGGCCCTAAAGAGGACTGAGCCCTAAGAGGGTGGATAGTGTGAGATCCTGATACTATTTGTAACAGTCCAGACTACCCACCTATAGATATCGTTCGCTTTGAGTTGCCCCTCGGGCTAAACCCCTCACTGTTTTGCTCTTCCAGCACTCGAGAAGACACGTCTATAAGGGAGAGGTATCTATACCCTTATAAGGCGTACTTCGTTCTCCTCTCCAACCGATGTGGGATCTCACACTATCCACCCCCTTAAGACCCAGGCCTTTTTAGGGCCCAACCTAGCTGGCACAATAATTCGGGTACCGGCTCTAATACCATTTGTAACAGCACAGGCTGTTACACGTACATTCCTCAAATATGCATTGAAACACTATGTTATGTTGTTTAATAATAAATTACTCTTACCTCATTTGTCAAATGCATATCTACACCATCTCCTCTCGGGAATATTTGTTAACCAATCATTGGCATCCTTGTTTATACTCTCTATCTTGCTCATTTGCTGCTTATAGCCTTGTTGCATACAATCTAAAGCAATACTCCACATCTAGTCCTTGTAGATGGCTGGTAATTTGTACTTGCTTTGCATATTGTCCCACAAATGCTTAAAGCAATAACGATGATCAAAATGTGTATAGTTATGCTTAAGTAGTTCTTGTAAATCCTGCATCATATGATAAAGATATGATCAGTAAGAAAAAAAGGGAAATATGAAATTTACATTAAAAATATTTAATTAGGGATAATATATTCAAAAGGCTCTATTCAAAAGGCTCTAATCTTTTAAGATTTTTTTAATTCAATGTCCAAGTTCTTAAAAGTTTCAATTGAGCAACCATCCTTTTAAAATCTTAACAATTTATTTCAAGAGGTTATTTTTTACAATGTGGTATATCTACTATATGGCACATGGATGTCCATTTGTTAGCCACATTAATAAAAACTATTGTTTGAATTGAGCTGTAAGGTTCTACAAGGTTGACCACTTAATTGAAAATTTTAAAAGCTTGGACACTAGATTAAATAAATCCCAAAAAGTTGAGCACTTTATGATTGATTATTCCTATTTAATTATGTCTATCACTCATGAACACCCATGATCGAGCATTGCCAATGTTATCTAATAAGCATCCTAAAAACCATATCCATCTCTTTTAATTCTCAACTCATATAACAGCCAAAGCCAATAGAAATATAATATCATTAGGGCCCCTTCCAATGATTGTCAGTAGCTGTCAACCATAGGTTGTCTTTAAATGATAGCCATCAATATCTATTATTGGTCTATATGCATTAACAAACCTAGATTTTACTTGTTTAAGACATATATAGCATGAGTCAAACATATATTTAGGAGATCTTATGTATAACAAATTGGCCATATTACTTTCCATCACCACCAAGAAGTACTGCTATTAACTTTTCATATTGTGCCCTTTTATCTCTAACCAATAAATATAAGGGATACCTTTTAGCTCTATATGCTTTGATGTCTATCATATCTTCTTGGTAATCTGTTAAAATAGCCCCTTTAACTCACTTATATGCCAACTAGGATAGTCTTTAAAGTTTGCTAAATACTTATAAGCAACCCACTTTTAATCAACTTTTTTTACCATTAAATGACCTTTCACATGAATTAGAATCATTGAATATCTTAGTTTAAAATGAAGCTTTATCTTATGTAAGGCTTCCATGTATTCTCCATCCACATTTTTTCTTACACTCTATAGTAACTCTTGGCCTTTCATTCTTTATAAAAACATAGTCAAATCCCACATGAATACTTATGTTTGTCAAAGCCTTCCTAAATGTGTCAATAGAATCAAATATCATTTCTTGCTTCAAAACAAGTCTCTCATCATCTAAACTATAAGAACAAAGTGCAGATATTTAGGTTTCTTCTTCCTCTCCTCATTAGAACTTCCTTTTATACTACCAGTTTGTTATCATCATCAGCAACCTCATCATCACCTAAGTCAATATTCTCAACACCATTACACCACTTACTCATGAAAACTAACTCTTCTTTTATACCACATCTATAGATACTATCAAGAATATCTTCACTTGAATATCCTAACTTACTAATATCTATTGTTTGCCTTTTATGGTATGATAGGTCATTTGAATCATTTAATGCCTATGTTCATGTTCAACTTCAAATGCCATTAGAATGGGTGGAAAAAAGGTACATCTATGGGTGTCAGAATTGGTGTATCTGTGGGTGTTGGTAAACCTTCCTCATCATCATCTCCAATGACCTCAATTGGAATATCAACATTAGGATCAATAACTTGGCTTAATTTAAGGTACTTCTCTCTATCCATAACCACCTATACTATCTTCATGTTCTTGCTTTAATTACAACAATCAAGCTCCTTAAATCATTATCATTCTGCTGTGGCATCAAACCATCTTCAAAGGACATGTGTGGGAATTTATAAGTAAAATCCTACACTTCTTCATACCCTAACCTCTTATCATTAAGCATCAAATCAATCAATGTAATCTCATCTACCTCATAACCAAAAAAATCATCCCCTCCACCTTTATACACCATTTTTGGTTTAAATTTGAAGCATCCTTTATAGAAGCACTCAAACTTAGTTATGGGATTTAAGGTACTTACCATTCCTCAAACATAATTTACAATAAAAACAAATGTCACATTATGTAATTGTAGCTTTAAGTATATGCAATTTCTATATATTACTAAATAATCCACTTTAATTGATAATGAATATTTCAAATATATGCTATATGAATTCCTTCAATAGCTCACATTGATTGATATTGGTAGCAGTGATATGACTAATTGTTTATCATCATTAAGGTATAAAGGAATAAGAGGATGATGCAAATTGATCATGTTTTAAACATAGAAGCGTTGTAAAAAGAATTGGAAAAAATATGCGTTGTAAAAAGAATTGGAAAAAATATTAAGTGCGTTTAACCTTAGTTGAAATAGATCATCATTCATTTAAGCACATCCTTTTAATCTCCAACCTAGATATGTTGGTACTTAGAGGCACATAATTATAGATAGGAGTTAGCAGTTTTGGCTTTTCATGGGGATTTTTACCTTCAGGCTCTTATATACATCCACGTTTTGTACACTTGCTTCTCCTTTCGTTTGTCTCATCTTTACATATTGAAGCCATGTTAGGAGTGGTAAAGGACTAACCTCATAAGCTCTTATATTTCCTGCAACATGTACCCTAAAATAAAAAGGCTAGTTCTTCTAATTCAAATACAAACTATATTTTTCTTTAATCACAACTTGTTAGGAAAAATATAAGACTTAATAATTTTAATCAGTTCTAGTATGACTTTGATTCCTTGTAACAAGTTACAATAGTAAAGGAAGTGAGAGTTAATAGTAAACATGCATTAAATTATATAAATGGGCTTAGCCACAAGATAATACATAACCAAAGATTATATGTAGCTGTGGCCATATTCCTTTTTAAAACCTAAAAAGAAGTATAAATAAGTAAGTGATTGTCTACATTATGTGAACCATTTTTCAAGTAAAGTATATACATCTGTAATGAATTTAACTTACCATTTTCTTGGTGAGTTTCAACTAGACACATACAAATTATTTTATCATTCAAGTAACTCTGATAGCCTCACAAGATGAAAAGAAACTAGTGACAAATGCTGTGGATGGATGAAAGAAGTAATGAGAAAGTAAAAATTTTCAAGTTACATCTCATATAAAAGGGGAAATTTCAGTTAACTCCTAGCCAAACAGAGGATATTGAATCGAGTGTTTTGTTAAGAAAAGTTGCGTTTATTTTGAATATTTTTCTTATTTATAAAGGTTATGGTTGCATGGTTTATAAGTATACTTATGCCTATATCTATAGGGATTTTACTGTAGACAATATTAAATAATACAATATATACTCAAGAATTATAGAATGTGTTACTGTAATGTTCAATAATACGAAATACAAAATTGTTATAAATTGTTTAAATACTTAACAATGAATTGTAGAATGTGTTACTGTTTACTATTTATGTAAAAAACTGATGGCCACTAAGTTAACAATTACAAGCATTTCATAAATACACAGTATATAACGACATCACCATTAACATAATATGAAATAATTAAGGAAAAGAAAACATAGTCAAAACCATACGATAACTTTGCCAATAATTGATCATAGAAGTTTATATAAATTGAAATTATGAAAGAATGTAATTTTACAAAGTTTCTGATTCGGCCGCAGTTGATTTTAGCATAATCAAAAATAAAAATTAAATAACACAACTGTAAATCAACGCTAAAAATTTGTTAACACAGTTTAGCATACATTGTCTACGTCTTTAGGGCCCTCATCTAACTGAATAATTTTACTAACGATAATAGTTTTATACAAGGCCTTATTGAGCCGACTCATTTAACCCTTGACACTATCCCTCGTTCTCATAACCCATGAAAATATTTCACACCAAATAACACGACCAACTTGTATTAATCTCAATAGAGGATTTTCTTAATAATATTTAATGATAACAATATGAAATAAACATACGATATGAAATAAACACCTCAAGTGATTAAACAATAATCAACATAAACAAATACACTTGAGATAAGAAAAACAACCTACCTAATAATTCCAACTTCTTAAATGAAAGATTGCAAAATTTTCCATTAATATATCTATTGTAGTTTTTTTAAGATTATCACCGTAACATCACATACATAGCAACAAACAAATTTTCAACATGTGTAAACAATTCTTCAGCAGAAAATATCGAGGCTACAACAACCACAACAGCTACTGGAATTTTTTGACACCATTTCCACTATTGACATCCACTCAATCAACAACTAATCAGTTCATAAAAAGCCACACATGAAAAATGGCAGCACAGAAGGAATACATAAACCACAAAATAAGTTAGGTGCAAAACTCCCAAAGAACACCTTTAATTGTTGTTGAATAATAGAAGAATACCAGCTAAGAAACAAACATGATTTCAACCAGAGCACGTCATATATGCCCAGATCACCAACTAAGTATTGTATGAACCAAGAGAAAAATCTCAGTAGCAAAAATTACTCAATCAACGACAAACACTCAAAAGAAATGCAACACCCACACAATCAGCCCAAGGTGCATTATTTTCTAAAAAAATATAGTTGAGCACAAAACATGCAGTCTATGTTATATGATCCAACCAAAACATTTGCAACAGATAGAGTTTTTATCTCCACACAAATATCTACTAAATATTATCATAAATCACCCTTGAAATCCCAACTGCCAAATCATCCTGTCATTTTTCCTTTCCAAAAATGACAACATTCAGCCCACTATACACATGAAACCAGCCATATTACATTTGCCATAATTAATTCAAAATTCCTAACAAATTTGAATCCTTAGATAACCATTATCCCAAAAATATTCTATCTATTTAAATCCCATCCAATTAGGATTAAACCTTATCAAACTTGTCTTGGAAGAGTCCCACATGAATACAACTAGGTCCAATTATTAAATAATGTCTAAAATTAAATAATAAGATATACATCTTTACATAAATTAACTCACCAAAAAAATCAAAGTCAAAACCACAAAGATATAATTGCTTTAGAAACTTCCCATAACGAGACAAACCTAATTCCTTTCCAAAAATGTTAGGTTCTATTTTAGGGAATGATAAAAACCACAAACTTTTGAAGCTTCACGCGACATCGTATGGCTTGTGGAAAATGAAGTTGCATGAAGCAAAGCATCTTCTAGGTTATTTAACCCACGTGGCGTTGTTTCTATAGTGTCATGTAGACTCCCAATAAGTGATACAATGTCATTTTTGCATAGAGAATTATGGTTTTTAACAACATATAAACAGTATGGGAATGGACGATATAATAACTAAATAACAGAGACAGTTTTTGATAGTTTTTAAAAGTTAGAGACTAATGTGATAATTTATCAAACCACAAGGGGTTCTAAGAATTTAACCCTAAATTTTATTCAATTTGACATCTATGAAAACATTCACCTTTGACTACTTTGGTGACAAAAAAAAATAAAAAATATAGACAATGTTATACAATTGTTTAACATAATTATATTATAACATATTTGGCATGAAAATTCAGTTGCTAATCAACCTATACAATTAAATGAATTACCAACCCCTTGTCAAACAATCTAAAATCTCTGTGTAAAAAACATATGGTCTAATTCCTATTTGAACTAAGCTGTAAAGTTTTAGAATTTTAACTCCATCCTCATAATATGTTAAGAAAAATAACTTAATATGTTTTCTTCAATGCTAAATGACCTAAATGAAAGGTTTTTAAAACTGAACATAAGCATCATTTATATATCAATATGACTAGAACAATAGCTTTGTACTATGTTACTCATTTAACCTAGTGAAACCATTGTTACAATAAAACTTTTCAAAAGAATAAGAAGAAGAAAAATAACAACAACAACAATAATAACATTAAATAAATTAAGGCTTTACCATTAGAGATAAAACAAGAGTCTTTAATGAAAACAATCATGCATTCTTAAACTAATCGCTTTGATACCATATGTTAAGATACTCTTAATTAGACAAATAAAACTCTAATTTTGTATAAACATAGCATCTAAAATCTCAAGAACTATATGATTTTTACAATTTAATCATTCATAAGAGAAAAATATACATTGATCTATGATAAATTTTGAAGATAATAAATGAGAACAAGAAGATTTCAAAAGAAAGTGTGTTTTTGTTTTTTGACTCATTTGAGTTTGATGATGTACTTTTATTGAATGACAGAAAACTATTGTTATAGGTACAGAGAATTCTAGTTTCTAATTAAGGTTTCTTTTAAATTACTTGTACCATCAACATGTGTACTAATTAAAATATCTTTTTATTGAATAATATAATTTTGACACAAAATAATTATTAAATTATAATTATCTTTTAATTAAATGATAGATAACCAATAAAAATATGTCATATAAATCACTAAAATAAAAAAATGTTAAAAATTTTATATATGATATGATCCCACAACTTCAATCATGTATTAATATATAAGAAAGATGTATTTTTGACATCGACATTTTCATCAAAATATAAGTTACATTATAGCGTTTTGGAGTGTTTAAATTCAATATAAACATTTTCAACATGTTCAATTGAAGCTCTAAAATAATGAACTTCTTTAAATGGTCACGTCTTTATCGGTTATGTCTCACGACAATTATGCAAAAGCTATATTAGTACACGTAGTAGTCATGCTGATATTAATGTGACATATAGTTTGAGGAAAGTATAATCTCATTAAGGGATCTCCTATTTTAAGATTTAAATTAAATATTTTAAAAATATCAAGATTTAATTTGAATCTTAAAGATTATTAAAGTCTTACGAGTGAAAATCTTATAGTTGAAAAATACTTATATATATATATATAGATAGACCCCTTTTGTTGTATACCTTTTCATATTCTAGTGTATATACACCCCTTTTCCTGTATACCTTTTCCTATTCCAGTGTTGGTTACCCAGCACTATATCGGTGGATGCCTTTTTCTTAAGTGGAACCCAATAATGTGACGTTTTGGGGTGGCAATCAAGTCTCGAGTCGGGTCCCAAAGAGCAAAAATAGGCCGAGCCGAGCCTAAACGGGCCCACCCTAGCCCGGCCTCATCCCTAATGATAATCGTGTTAGAACTTAAAAAGAGTATTGTCATACATCGTCAGCCTACGGTAAGTGGCACCAGTATACTACCAGTACAAAATAAAAATAATTCGTGAATTTGGGAGGTTCTCACATGCTTTACTCATACCGTTAGATCGTTCTACCCTCACCTGCTGCCGTTAAATTCTGAACCAGCCCTCCACTATATTTCAGTTCCACAAAATCTAGAGTGAACGTGATTTGAAGGGATATGATCAGGGTCCGATTGTCACCTAGAATCATGTAAGCCGGACCTACCAATTCGGTGGATTGACAAATCAAACCTTGAAAACTGTGCTTGCAAAGGCCAAATGAAGGGGTCAGTTTGGTCAGAGTCTTTTGGGGTGCACTTGTAGAATGTAGAGTCTGTGCATGAACGCCAAGGGCGATGTCAGGTGGTCTCATTCTTGCTTTTGGAAATTGGTTGTAAAGCTCGTCGACTCGCTTCTTGGAGCGTGCATTAATCCGACTTTGCAAATATCTTATCACATTAACACAATAGTCAACAAAGCACGTGTGGGAGTCCTTAGAGGATGACAAAATATGCATCAATTCGATGAACTTGGGGACCAAGCTTAAATCATCATATAATCTTGCACAAATTATGTTTTTCTTTGGACTAGGCCATTGCAATTAGTAATGTAATATTTTTAGCTACAACTTATTGGGTCCTTTTTTTTATAAGCTTTACATATTGATATGTATTGTAGTTACATCTTCACTTGATCCTTTTGAAAGTTTCTATTGTATCAATATAATATAATTTTTGTATTCTAACCTTTCCAGATTTTAAAATTGGACAAACTTTTCAAGGAGAGTCCAACTTATTTAACTACATAAGGTCATGGTTATGTAATGATATTACTATTTAAAAATCAATTCGCTTCGTTATAACCAATTACTTGGGGACTACTTCGGGGATGATAGTGCCAAAATGGTAATTAGAAGCTAAACACACACAGCGCGTGGCAAAACGCGTCAAAGTGACAATGTGACGTAGATAAACGGGCAGCAGACAAGTGGACACGCAAAGGTTAAAGCCCACGAATTAGGGCAGCGGGCAGGAAGCCATGCCGTCTTTCTCACTCACTCTGGCCGTTTAAAAAATGGGAACAAAATCAACATTTATTACTCACTCTTTCCGAACCTCAGCCTCGCACTGTCTGAAAACTTAGCTGTGGTGTTACGTTCGGGTTCGGAAAGCTACTCTCTGTCTCTGAAAAAAGCCAACGCCAAAGCCAAAGAAACCATCGAAGGAAACAATAGAGGGACAGCGAGATAAAATAAAAAAGAAAATTGAAAGACTTTGGTTTCTAGAGAGAGAAACAAACAGTGTGTTCGCTATAGAGAGAGAGACACGCAGATGGGACAGATCGTGAAGAGGAAGAAGAAGGGGAGGCCATCGAAGGCAGATCTAGCTCGCCGGGGTACGCACAGCCCAGCAGAAAAGGCTGCAGAGCCTGACCGCCGGCGTAGTCTCCGGCGACGGAATGTGAGGTACAACAACTTCATCGACTTCGACGACTACCTAGATGAGGAGTTCGAGGGAGAGGAGGAGGAGGACGAGGAGGAGGAGGACGAGAGAAGAAGAGAGAAGAAGCTCAAGCTTGTTCTCAAGCTCAACAACAACAGAGGGGCGCGTGGCGGTCACGCGGGCGTCGCGTCGTCTTCGTCTGCTTCTGAGGAAGACAACGACGGCGAGGAGGAGAGTGGAAGGAAGCCATTGAAGAAGCGGAGAATCAACGACAGTGAAGTGGAAGAAGAAGAAGAAGAGGAGAGTGAAAATGGAGAAGACCTTAAAAACAATGACAACAACATTAGCCATCAAGAGGTATATCGAATTGACCGTATGGATCTGTTGTACGTAGGCAGGGAGTGAAAGTGGTTGATGAATTGGAGACGAAGAAAATGGAAAGTGTTAGAGAGAGAGAGAGTCCAGCTCAGCGAAATCTAATTGGTCCAGACTTCAAAATCACTGCTTTCTTACTCTTTTTCTCGCTATATGTATACATCCATCTGCGTGAGAGATTGAGAGTGTGGTTGATGTTTTTGGGGGTTCCAGCTGGGGGGTGTGGGTGGGGAATTGAGGATAATAACGGTCGGGGTCAACTGTCGAGCTAATATTCTCTCACAAACAGAATCTGATCACGCCCTCTCTATCCCTCACCTTTCTCTCTCTAAATCTAACGTCTTTCATTGTCTCTCTCTCTTGCATATGTTGGCGTCTGCTTTTAAGTTACCTGTCTTTGTCTCTGTCCGTGTCTGGTGCCCTTCTTTTGTCTCCCATTATCAGGCACTTGCTTCCCTTCGTTCGTTAATATATTCCTGTTTCTGAAGTTTCTGGTGGTTGCTGATTTTGACAGGAAAGGGAGAGGAAAAGTGAGAATAACGGACACGACTCAGTTCCTGGTTGGTTTTGATTGCTTTGCTTTTCTTATGGTGTGGAGTGGATATGGTGGATGTATTGATTTTTTGTTCTTGTGGCTTTCGCTGGTCAGGGACGCCAACGCACAATGACAACGGATTTCAGTTACCGGAGAAAAGGATTCTGGAGTTGATTCTTGACAAGCTACAAAAGTGGGTTAAATTTATCGTATTATCCCCTCCTGTTTAAATGTGGTGTTGCTGAGGGGCTTTGCTGATGCTGATTGTTGTTTTGGTTCTAAATTATGACAGGAAGGACACATATGGTGTGTATGCAGAACCGGTTGATCTTGAAGAGGTATGTGAAAATGGTTACTTGAATCGTTTCAAGGGTTGGCAGGCTTTTGGAAGACATTACCTCTTGGAGTTAAAGGGTTAATTTTGTTGTTTTGGCTTTTCTAGCTTCCGGATTATCTTGACGTGATTGATCATCCAATGGACTTCGCTACTGTGAGGAAGAAGCTGGGGAATGGCTTATACTCTACTTTGGAACAATTTGAGGTGGGTTCAGTACGAATGCACACTTTGCTTTGTTCATAATGGCTAGGTTTTGGCTTGGAAGTTGACTTTCTTCTAGTGAATGCTTTTGATGCTCTTTGTCGTTGTTCAGGAGTGCATTCGTTTGCAGCTGTCAACACTTCTGTGTTTTCTTTTTTTTTGAAGTTAAGGGCTTGGAGAGTCTTTCTCTTGTGTTGTCTTTCATAATTTTTGGGCCCTCATCTGAGGAAACAATCATATCCGAGAAAAGGAAACTATCGTATCGCATCAAAGCTAGAGAAAGGAAGGTCAACTTAGTAGTCTTTTTGACTTTTTAATTGCTATTCCACAACAATAAGTTTTAGAGGTACTGGAGTACTTTTGACAGCAGTACGGATCAGGATCTGAGATCATTGAGAGTGCACTCGCCCTGTTTTTTTCCTTTTCCTTTTTTATTTTCGTTGGTTTCTGAAGCAAATGCGAATTTGCCAAGATTAATTGGCATTTCAAGCAGTCAACTGCTTAGTTTGAGATCTTCCCTCTTAGTTATCTTCCATTTACCATACTATCAGATTTATATAATGTTTCATTCTTAGTTATTGTACTTGGAATACAGGTAGTTATGTTGGCTCAACAGATAGCATGGGTGTGAAATCCTGTGAAATTCCAATATTACAGGCCATTCCTTTTCGGCTGGAAAGAAGTGATTCTACCAATTGCTTCTTAAATTTATAGCATAATTGAGCTTAAGCCCTGGTTTTTATACTGTTTTTTCTGAACTATAAAGTTCTGTGATGGAAATTGTCATTTTCATTTGGCAGGTCTAGGCTAGGAGATTAGAATGACTAAGATCTAGATTGCCCTTGCACGTTTAAACTTGTTTTCAAATTTTAGTCGTTGCTTGCTGACTTGTGAAATGAGGGTTTAAGCTCGCCGGAAGTTCTGCTGTTGGTGTCTTCTGTTGTTTTTTTTTTCAGCCAATGATATTCAGTCTCACCAAGTAATGGTGCATCTTTTGAAGCACCTTATGCTGTGACGGGCAATTTTTTTATGGTTGACATTGTGGTGCTAATCTTTGTTACACCACTTTGACATAATATGATTATTTCAAACCATGCTTTTTGATGCCGCTAAAATATATTGATAAATATGTCATTTTGCTTTTCTTGAGTTTTAATGGTAGTTCTTTTGATTGCAGAGTGATGTGTTTCTAATCTGCTCAAATGCAATGCAATACAATGCCCCAGAGACAATATACCATAAACAGGTATAATGCTGATTGCTTATTCAGTTTTTTGGACCTCCCCATATGGTTGTGTAATTTTGTTAAACAAATTTTGCTGAAAAAGGCACGTGCCATCCAAGAGCTGGCAAAAAAGAAGTTTGCCAAGTTAAGAATTGACACAGAATGCATCGAGAAAGATATAAAGTCAGAACAGAAAACAAAATCAAATATCGTGGCCAAGAAGCAAACTAAGAAGCCTCTAAGCCGAAGTATCCAGGAGTCCGTTGGTTCTGATTTCTCCTCTGGTGCCACTCTTGCCACTGCTGGTGATATCCAGAATGGTTCTGTCCATAACCATAGTGTTGGTTATGAGAGGCCTAGCAACATTAATGGGCTTCTAGAGGGTAACTCTTTGTCAGTTGATACTATGTTCGACAAAGCAGATGATCTATCATCAGGTATAATACTTGTGGTGTTTGGATATGTTCAATGCTAGGAGTGAAGGATTTCAAGTTCCCTCCTTGCACTTTCAAAGCATGTGTTTAAGTAGATGAATTGTCTGAGGTTGGAGGAAATCAACTACACATATTTAGTGGCTAAGTGTTTCACATCTGAATCTTCTGTTTGCGCTAATACATATTTTCCTCAACAGTGCGTAATCTATTGTAGATATAATATGATTACTTCTTGTATTATAACTGTTTTGCACGCTTTATCTTTAGGGAAGGATTTGCTATCCAGACTTGTGAGGAAGTCATCTGGGTTTGATGAAAACCGTCGAGCAACTTATAACTTGTCCAGTCAACCAGTGGTTGGGTCAGAATCTCTATTTTCAATCTTTGAAAGTGAAATCAAGCAGCTGATTGCTGTATGTATCTGAGAAGCTGAATTCTCCTTTTGAATACCTTCTTTTTTTGTCTTGACTACTACTAAACAAATTCTCCCTTCTCCTCTATTAGGTCGGCCTTCATGTAGAATACTCCTATGCAAGGAGTGTAGCTCGTTTTGCAGCAACTCTTGGACCTGTCGCATGGAAAGTTGCCTCACAAAGGATTCAACAAGTACTGCCTCCTGGATGCAAGTTTGGTCGGGGGTGGGTTGGAGAATATGAGCCACTTCCAACCCCAGTTTTAACGCTTGAAACTCGTGTTCAGAAAGATCCTACTAGGTTGCAACCAAACCCCTGTATTGCTAATGCATCAAAAGATAGTCTACCTCCAAGAACCCAAGTTGCTGCCAAGGATCATCCTCTAAAAAGGCCTACTTTGGAAGGAAAACCATCATTCTTTCAACCAAACAGTGCGACTCTATCAGAGGGAAAATCTTTGTCCTTGTCTTCGACTGGAGTAAGATCCAATGTACCCCGTAATGCTACTCATAATCAGCAAAAACTGCCACCCAGAAGTTTTAGTGAGACTCAGAGTAAGGCTGTGAAGCAAGTGGAACTGAACTTACCTCCTTCAAGCTGTCAGCATGATACTGATGCTATTGCAGAAAAGCAGCTTCCAAATAATTCAGCGATGACAGCTTCCAAGCCAAAGGAGCTGTCAAGGACAAGGGTTCTTCCACAATCTATGCCTCCGAAGGAGCAAGACAAGGGACCTGGTTCGGGGTTGCCTAATGGAAAAGATACTAGCAGTTCCTTGAATGGTAGGTTGGTTAGTTCATCTTCTGATAATGTTCAAATCCAAATGACCCAAGGAGCTATACATATTGCCCAAGGGCAAGAACAAGGCCTTACTGACCCTGTTGAAGCAATGAGAGTCTCTGCTGAAAAGGCTCAAAAGCAACAGAAACCTTTTAATCAATCCTCAACAGATGTTTCACCCACTGTTCCATCTGTTACATCTGTAAAAAATGATTCTAACAATGCTGCCGCTGCCGCTGCCCGGGCATGGATGTCTGCTGGTGCCGCAGGGTTCAAACTACCAACTGAAAATCCAATAACACCAAAGAATCAGATATATGCTGAGTCATTGTATAACCCAACTCGTCAGCTCCACAGTCAACTTCCAATAGTTCAAGGGCAGTTTCCTGTTCCTGCAGGGATGCAATTTATTAATGAGAAACATTGTTTTCCATTTCAAGCATTCATGAGACCACCTACTCATGCAGCAATTGAAGGGCAGTTCCAAAATAGGCCCATGGTCTTCCCTCAATTAGTGGGGAATGATCTGAATAGGTTCCAGATGCATTCCCCATGTCAAGGGCTTGCAAATTCAAATCCGAAGAAAAAGCAGGAATCATTTCCTCCTGATTTGAACATTAGTTTTCAATCTCCAGGGTCTCCTGCAAAGCAGTCTTCAGGTATGATGGTTGATTCACAGCAGCCAGACCTGGCATTGCAACTATGAGCATTGATGGCTTATTTGATGGAAAGCCCTCATGCAAGTAAGCAGATATGATCTCAGCGTCAATCAGGGATTATAGAACTCGGCTCTTAAAACACAGTTGAGTTTGAGAATGCTGATATATCTTTTGAGATGTGGTTTACTGGATTTGTTGGTGTGAGGATATTAATCTTGGTCTTCGACAGGATGTTCAGCATCTGTTACTGAACTGGGATTGGTTTATATGAAGCAGAGATTTTTGCAGATGTGATAAATGGAATACAACTTCGAAATGGTTGCAGAGATAACTTGGTGGAGCTTAATGTTTCCTTCCCTTCCCAACGAGGATTAGTGCCTAGTTTACATTATCACAAGGAGTTAAGATGTTTGGAGGAGTCCAGCATATAATGATTACTAATCACTAGGACCATATTGTCTATTCATTTGAAATCTGAATCAGATGAATTATACATCAAGTGAAGTTAATTCCTTGTACATTGGATACATTCAGAATTAGTTGCTTAGTCTTTTGATTCCTAGTGTCAAGATGCATTCATAGTTCTTCCCGAAATCAATTCTCTTCTCGTGTGAAAGTGTGGACTAGCTCTAGGAAAGGAAGTTTTGTACAGGTTCTTCTTTATGACTAGTTCTGTCATTATTTGCCGATATTAGCAGCCGTCAAGAAATGGGAAAGATGCAGCAAGTTGAAAGAAGTTACGTGTTAATGTGTCTTGTAATTTATCAATTTGTGTACTTGTCTTACCCATTCCACGATTCCCCCTTTTAACTTGTAACCCTTTCAAATTGTTAATTTGTTATAGAAAGCATGTCCTGCAACCATAATAGCTGAAATTAACCTGAGGAGTAATTTTTTCTTATAGAGAGCGAGGTGAATGTTACATTGACTGGTATTTAACTTGTAGACAATTTTTTTTGTTGTTAAATGAAGACTTATATTTTCACGTGCGGATTTTGAATAGGAAACCTTGAAACTTACACATCGTGAGGTTTCTTTTTTGTTTTATGCTTTTGCATTTATGGAAGGGAAATCAAATGCACGACCGACCATTTAATTTCGGCCTCAGGTCAGGACCACAGCATTTATATGCGTAAGTAGGATAGGATTCCATTAATCGTCTGCAGGTACAGTGCTAACATTATATGCATCGTTAGATGTGTCTCTACCACCTAGATAGATAGTCTCTTGAGTTTTGTGGGAGCTTAGGACTTTCCTGGGTGATTGTGTAAATATCATCTCAAACCAAGAATCACTCTCCAATTTGAACCATTTAATGTACTAAACATTTATATGTTAATTTCATCCAACAATTGATGTTAGCAAGTTTGCTAAACCAAGAATCGGTCACAAATATAAAGATTCTAGTTGTGTGAATTCTACCGCTAAAATTCATAGGCCCAAATGGCAGTGAGCGACAACCTTTGTATGCACAAATAATCCTTAATGCTTCACAGCCAATTTACACTATAACAAAATAACAGAAACCGCACTTACTGCACTTAGTATCAACAGAAGACTTTGAACCAGGCTAGGCTATACTTGATATTCAACAACAAGAAACTAAAACTGGGTCGCCTGCCTTTCACTTTGTATTCGATCTGGTCTTGCCTGATCCGCTCTTAGTTTTAAGAACGCAGATATCCCCTTCGCATACATACCTTCTGGAGGCACAAGTTTCCGTGAAGCAACTCAAGATGTTGGCGAAAAATGCCATTGCAGAAGTTGCAGTCCTGCAGATGAGAATTAATAAAGAAAAGGCTTGATTTAAAAGTTTTGAGCTTTGAGGAAATATATATACACAATATAAGTAGAAGGATGCAAAAGGGTCGTTGTTGGTGGTCTCTGACTTCAACAACTATGTGGCAATGAAACACGCTTGGTGACGGGAGTCAGGAGCCATATCTTTCTGAGAAAGATCCGTGTGTTTACGTGACCGGTTGAATAATTTCGTTGAATTTTGTGATTTACTCATTAAGAAAAGTCATATTGTCTAAATGAGAAAAGCGGATGTCAGCTTTGGAATGTGGACAGAATCTTCTGATGCTATTTTTGATTTTCAACCCTTTTTTATCCGCTTTTCTTAATCCATCTCTACGTTTCTATATTAATTATCCATTATTCAATTAAATAACAAATTAACCCTGAGAAAGTTTCTGATGCAAAGTTGAAAAGTTGCAAAAGAACAAGAAAGAAAACTTACAAAAGTAATCTTGGCCGAGCCAACAAATACTTACAGCATGTCTCCACACTCAAAACCCAAAAACCATTCTTTGTTCTCAATCTTTAGCTACTGGTTATTTGCTATGAAATTCTACTGTGCTGACAGATGTGAATCAAAAGATTTACAGCTTTTATTGCTTCTCATGCCAAAGCGTAAAACAGAAATATATATCACTTTCTATCTGATAACATTCCTAGTAACATACAGGTTTAGAGGAATGATATTTTTGCATTAATTGCAGAGAATAGGTGTTCAATTCATGTCATGTCCAACCAAGCAAAAGCAATGACAGTCTGCTTCTGAGTAGGCAACCAGTTACACACCTCTTATAGCCCAATGACCCCCTACTTTGGCAATGCCCACTTTCATCCAAGCCTGTACTTACTAAGCAATCCAAGTTTTTTCTTTTCCAATGGAAAAATATTTCTAAAATAAAAAAACAGAGGAAAAAACAACCAGAAATGGCTGTTGAAGAGCACAAAAATAAAGGAGAGAACCCGGTATATAAAGCGTCTTCTAGGCAACACCGTTAAAACAGTTGAGAAGTACACGGGGGAGCAAATCTGTATCCTTCTTTTTCTCTCAATCTCTCCCCCCCCTCTCTCCATCTTCATCTCTAAAAATTCAATCTTGCAAGTTCTAACTTATTTGTGGGTCCAGGCTTGCACAGGACCTTCAAATCACCATCTCTCAAGAAGCCCGATCCTGGACCTCTCTCTCTCTCTCTCTGCAAAAATTGTCAGAAACCAGGTTACATCCATCAAGGAATTTCCTGGAAAGATCCTATTTCAAAACAGGATAAGATCAATCATTTCTCGGAGTTGGCTTTTCTGGACATGAAGATCCAAACTTTTTAATCCCAGAAAGCACATTCTCCAAGCTTTTTAGTTAACGAATCATCATTCCCTTTGGTGTTTGTTTCTTGGGTTTTCCTTATTGTCGGAGAAGAGAGGAAAAAGAAAGAAAAAGAGAGAGGGGAACAGAGACAAATGTACGTAAAAGTGGTCGACGCGAGAAGAGATTGAATATCTCAGGTTTTGTCCTTTTGTACAAATACCTATCAAAACTCGACCAAACCCAACTTTGTTCCGTGTGTCAGATCCTTTGGAGTAAAGAGAGACGGGGACACTATAGTATTAAATCTAATACGTATATACTCTGTAGCCAATCAATAAATAAATAAGTGTGGGCGCTTAATTGTCTTCTGTTGTTGTTGTTGTTGTTGGGGAGTTTCTGGTGGAGAAATGTTACCCATCAACAACGACACTCCATGGAGCGAAGGTGGATCCTCGGGATCATCTAGTTGTGGTGTTCGTAATGGTGGTGGTGATGGGACGCACTTGAAAAAGGGACCGTGGACGGCGGAGGAAGACGCGGTGTTGGTGGAGTACGTGAGAAAACACGGCGAAGGAAACTGGAACGCCGTGCAGAGGCACTCCGGCTTGGCCCGTTGCGGGAAGAGCTGTAGACTCCGGTGGGCTAATCACCTGAAGCCTAATCTGAAGAAAGGTGCTTTCTCTCCTGAAGAGGAGAGGCTCATTGTCGAGTTGCACGCGAAACTAGGCAACAAATGGGCTCGCATGGCCAGTCTGGTATGGTTGTGTATCTCATTTCCAGGCATTTGGTGGGTTGGTTTCATTTTGTTTGTTCTGAAACATGTCTTTCCTTTTGTGGGCAGCTTCCTGGACGAACAGACAACGAAATCAAAAACTACTGGAATACAAGGGTGAAGAGGCATCAACGGCAGGGCCTCCCTCTTTACCCTCCTGACATTCAACCTCAGTACCCACAAAGCGCCCACACTTACCAATACCACCCTCAATCCCGCTCCACTCCCACTAGTCCAACCTCCTCCTCCTTCACTTTCCAAACCCATACTCAAACTCAGTTCCAATCCCCAACACCTCCTACTACTACTAGTACTTATATATCGTCACGACCACCAACTCCTACTCCCGCCGCTTTTCCCCCTGTTGCCTCCAGTACTCCTACATTATTCCCTTCAGAACTCCACCTCCTAAACTCTCCAAGCTCCCACTCCCACTCAACACCTACCACTCCAACCTCCTCTTTCACTTTCCAAACTCCCTATTCCTCCACTACGCCACCCTCTCCTACCCCTCACTCCGCACTTTTTGATTTCTCCACACCAAGAACTCCCCCTATCCTACAGTCTCCTTCGTGCTTTAAACGCTTTTCTTCACACCGCGATCTCCGCAGTCTTGAAAAATCCAATAACATCATCTCCTCCGTCACTAATCTCAACTCAAATTCTCAATCTTCCACGCACTTACCACTATTACCCCCCTCTGCTTCATCTTCCAATGCATCTTCTACGGCTCTCACTGGCTTCTTAAGCACCAACAGCACTGAGTTCCACAGGGAGCTGTTGAAAGATAATCAGAAAATGTGTGACCTTTATGCTACTGTGACTCAACCAGAGCTCCCTTCAAACCAAAATTTGTCACCAACTTCCCAAAACATGAACACAAATATTTTCATTGATGATGATATTAATAAGTTCAATAGAAAAATGAATAAGAAGAGAAATTCTTGCAGTTGTTTGATTGGAGGGGATGGCGAATTGGAGTTGGCCACGGATGCACATTTTTCGACGGATGATCTTTGGCTAGAGGCCAAGGAGCTAGTAGAGAGTGGTCAGAGCTTTAGGAAGCAAATTCGTTTGACTTCAGAGGAAGAAAAGCTCAAAGCTGCTAACTTTGAGGGACTTAATGGGCACTCCATCGCTCTTTCATTGTCTCAAGGTCTGTTGCTTACATAAAATTTGCGGAATGCAGGGGCATAGCTTTACTGTATTGTTTCTTATCATCTATCTTCCGAATTTGTTATTGAAACGGATAGCCATTTACCTTGATATGAAAGGCATTAAAAAGAAGCAAGCAATTAATTGTTTTTCTTTGCAGATGTTGATGCTGCAACAATGCCTGAAGACTTGACATGTCTGCTGGACAACATACCTTCTTCCATGGCTGAGTTGTATGCAGATAGTGGCGATATCTCCAATGAGCCATCTTCAGTCGTAACTGATGATAACACTGGGTACAATTTGCAGCATGTAGCTTCATTTATTCCTTCTACAGCAGACCATGGCAGGACCCTTGGCCCCAGCACTTGGGAGAACTTGCCTAGGATTTGCTAGGACTTGGGAGAGAGAAAACCAGAAAGCATCAAGTCAATAGGACATTTTCTTTATCTCATTTTCTAATTGGGCTTCAAGGGGCGTACATTACTCAAATTTCTGTCCTGTTTTCTACCAAGGTTTTGAACTCCACTTATTTCACTTAATTATGTGGAGGTTATACTATGCATATACATATATCTATCTATATAGCAATGTCGCTGAGCAGACTTGTTTCATACTCAGTGCTGTTCCTCTGTAAAGAGTAAATTTTATTTTTTTGATCATGCCTCCGGTGTAAAAAGTCAGCAAAGCACAAGCAGCAGATAAGATTCACAATTCTTAACCACTCAGAAGTTTTGGATAAGAATACAAAATTACTCATTAATTGGGAAATTAATCACTACTCAATAAGTTTGTTTCTTTAGTTAGGTGACATAAATTATGATGTTTTCTGCACTTCAATTACATAACCCTCTAGAGTTGCATGTGTGTAATTACTTTTTTCTTTTGGTATTGTGTATCATATATTTTGCAATGAAGTACTCGTATACCATGTCTTCTTAAACCAACAAGCTTGTCTTTTTACGACGTTTATTGTGACATTGACGAAGTTAAACAAACAGATATCTTATCCAAGCATTCTCCAAAGAAACCTCAACAGTAGCTCTGGTTTCTTTTTCTTCTTCTTCTTCTTTGGAAGGGACTGAAGGAGGCCCGACCATGCTGAAAGCCCTGTAAGCTGAGATCACAGCTAAAACAACAAAGCAGCACAAAACCAAGACATGAAGAATTAAAGCTAGCGTCACTCTGCTGCAGAACTTTCCATAAGAACTGCAGGCTTTTACTTCCTGTCACCTCTGTAAGCTAAGTACAGAATCTCTAAAACTGCAGACCCTGATGTAACAGCTAAGTAAGCTAAAATCTGTTTGGAAAAAAGGGGCATTAAATATAAGTACAGCAAAGAAAAGAATAATAGGAGGTGCTAATGATATTTGAAGTATAGAATGAGAAGAAGCAGCACTCTAGTTCATGTCAGTTGTATATATTCAAAGAACGCATCCATGCAAGTAGAGGACCCAGTTGATTATGTAAGCAACTTCACGCATATATTTTTTCGGAAACTTGATAGTTCACTTAGAAGAATGAAATTCTTGTAAACTAAAGTTCATCTGAAAGAAAGGAGGTCTCGTTAATTGGTACTTAGAATTTCAAATATGAGAGGAAAATATAAATCTAGTAAGGAACTGTTAAATGTCTTAGAAGTTTAGGTCATGGGGTTTTAAAGGAAGAACCTGGTCTGAGATGAAAAACAGCCAAATTTTAGTAACTAATTATCTGATCCATTCAGATACAGCAGCAATAAAAGCACAACCACTTGAAACAAATAGAGAAAATTTCTGTTGTATTTCTCATTTTCACACATAAAAAATAATGATGTACAAGATTGACTTATACATTATAGGGGAGAATACTAATAATGGAAACTAATGCCTAATTCTATAGCTACAAATCAAGACCATGATTGGCTCCAATTCTGGAAGTGGCATATTTCCAACCCGTCAAGAATATCTCAACACTCCCTCTCAAGTTGGTGCATAGATATCATATATGCCCAACTTGTCAATCCATCTTAAGAAATCATGACTTGAATCTGCTTTAGGTAGAATGTCTAATACTTGATCTTTAGATTGTATTTGAGACAATTCCATAATCTTACTATCTAACTTTTCCTCGATAAAGAACATGTCAACTTTAACATGTTTAGTTCTATCATGTTGGATTGGATTGTGAGCTACATCACTAGTAGCGTTACTGTCATAATACAACCGAAGTAGGTATTATTGTGGATAACCTAAGTCTTCTAGTAACCATTGTAACCATAGAGTTTCACATAGTCCAAGTGCAATTCCTCTGTACTCAGATTCGACACTTGAGCGAGAGACCACATTCTTGTTTCTCCAGATAACAAGATTACCTCCTACAAAAGTAAAGTAGCCAGATGTAGATCTCCGATCAACCAACACTCCAGCCCAGTCAGCATTAACATATACAACAATGTCTTCAACATTTGCATTTTTTTAAAACAAAATATCTCTTCCAGATGCAAACTTTAAATACTTCAGTTCATAACTGCTTCCATATGTTTCTCTCCAGGATTGTGCATGAATTGGCTAACAATACTTAAGGCATATGCTAGATTGGGTCTTGTGTGTGCCAAGTACATTAGTCTTCCAACAAGCCTCTGATATCTTCCTTTATCAACAGGGACCTAACCTTCTTCTATGCAAAGTTTCAATCCTTTCTTGTCTGGCTTAACAATTGGTTGACAACCTGACATTCCTGTTTCTTTCAATAAATCGATGATGTATTTTCTTTGAGACAAGAAAATTCCCTCTTTTAATCTTGAGACTTCTATTCCAAGGAAGTATTTCAAGCACCCAAATCCTTTATCTCAAATTTTTTCAACAGATATTTTCTTAAGGCTTTTACTTCATCAAGATCATTTCTTGTGACAACCATGTCATCTACATAGACAATAAGAGCTGTAACCTTGCCCTTTACCTTTTTTAGGAATAAGGTATGATCAGAATTTCTCTGGTGGTATCTAAAGGCAATCATTGACTTCATGAATCTTCCAAACCACACTCTTGGAGATTGCTTTAACCCATATAATGCCCTTTTTAGCTTGCACACTTTTCCAGTCACACTTTTAGATGTCATACACCTTGGTCAAAGCTCCATATAAATATCTTCAGATAATTCCCAATCTAAGAAGGCATTTTTAACATAAAACTAGTGCAGTGGCCAATCTAAGTTGGCTGTTAGTGATAACAATACTCGTACCGTATTGATTTTTGTCATAAGAGCAAATGTTTCTATATAATCTACTCCATAGGTTTGTGTATACCCATTGGCTACCAATCTTGCCTTAAAACTTTGAATTGTTCCATCAACTCGATATTTGACAGTAAACACCCAGCAACATCTCATCGGTATCTTTCCTGATGGACAGTCAATAAGTTCCCACATTCTATTTCTTCTTAGTGGCTCCATTTCTTCTTTCATTGCAGCTTTCCACCTTGGATCAACTAAACCTTCCTGTTCATTCTTAGGAATAACTATAAAAGATAATTGATTTATGAACAACTTATTTGATTATGACAGATTGTGATCTGAAACATAGTTGTTCATAGGATATTTAACTTTGCTTGAGAGATCAGGTTTATAAGTACACTTAGGAATACCTCTAGTAGTGCGCTCAGGCAACCGTTTTCGGATAGGTTCAACTTGCAAGTTAGGAGCATCCTGAATGGATGATTGGTGTGGTACATTTGGGACTTCAAATTGTTTAATCACTTCACTCTGTCTTTAGGTTTAATAAATTCTCTATTGATTTCAGGTACTGAATTTACACATGCATAATCAGTTCCAGATATATCAATAGGTTCAGATTGATCATTACTTCCTCCATGTTCAAGGCCAATTCTATGTGACTCCTCTTGAACTTCTTGAACCTCATAATCTAGTGTCATGATGTCTTCTTGAAATCTCTCCCCCTGAAGTTTAGGTTGAGAAAAATACATTGTCTCTTCATGAAATAATGCATCTATTGTAACAAACATTTGTTTGGTTGGAGGATGAAAGCATTTGTACCCTTTTTGATTTACAATATATCCAAGAAACACACATCTCAAAGCTCGTGGAGCTAATTTATGACATTGTTGTTTGTGAAGGAGCACAAAGACTACACATCCAAATACTCTAGAAGGAAGATTTAATACTGATGGAAAGGTCACAGTCTTACATAAAGTGTGTAGTGGCGTTTGAAACTTAAGCCCTCTTATAGGGGTTATATTAATTAAGTAAACTGTCGCACACAAAGCCTTACCCTAGTAAGAAAATGGCATATGATCTTGGATCAATAAAGGACGAACCACTGCAAGTAAATGTTGATTTTTTGCTCTGCTACACCATTATGCTGAGGTGCATCAACATATGTGGTATGATGAATGATGCCCTATGTGTCTAGATAATTCTTAATATTTAAGTTCTTATACTATCCTCCATTATCACTACGGAGGACTTAGACTTGTGCATTAAATTGAGTCTTGATTATTTTGCAAAATTTCTGAAACAACAAGTTCACCTCATTCTTAGATTTCATTTGCCATAACCATGTCATTCTAGCACAATCATCAAAGAATGTAACAAACCAACGGGATCCTCCCAATGTATGAATTTTAGATGGCCCCCAAACATTTGAATGAACAATCATAAATGGAGGACTTTTATTCAATACTAATGAAAAAGAAGTTTTGTGACTTTTTACTAGTTGACATACATCACAATGGAGACTAGAAATATCAACTTTCTCAAACAACCTAGGAAATAATTTCTTTAAGTATCCAAAAGAAGCATGTCCCAATCTTTGATGTTGTAACCAATTTTTGCTTGACTACTTGCCATGTTACAACCCTTTACCACAAGAGCTTGACTTAGTTTATCTGAAGTTGTTGCCTTCAAGTCCAAGTAGTACAAATTTCCTTCCTTAGTACCACAACCAATCTTCTGTTTCGTTTGGATGTCCTTAAAAAGACAAAAGTTTAGGCCAAAAAACTACAATGAAATATAAGGCCTCTATAATTTGAGACACAGACAAGAGGTTATATCCCAAAAAAGGAACAATATTAACATATTCTAAGTTCAAAGTTTTAGTAAATCTCAAGGACCCTTCACCAACAATAGAAAAATTTTCACTATTAACAATTGAAACAAAATTTTTCTGAGGAGGGTTTGATTTCAGCAATCTGTTTAGAGTTAAACGTCATGTGAATGGTTACACTGCAATCAATTATCCATGTGTTATTACTAACAGGAGCAGAAGCATAAAGAGACTTACCACCATTACCTATAGTAACTATCATCGCTGAATGCATTTCACCAGTTTCATCTTTAGTTCTTATTTTGGTAAATGCGATAGCAGATTGAGTTGTCTTCATATTCTTCTTTCGAGCTTTGTTGTGATCCCACGAGTATAGATACCCTACCAATTCATAGTAGAAGTCTTTTGTGTATCCAGATTCATTACAATGAATAAATTTGTACGGAGGTTTTTCAGTACTTCGATTACTTCTTGGCTTATTCCTTGCAACCATTATTGTAGTTTCTAAAATTTTAGATTCTCCTCTGAATGTAATTCTGCAATTAGCTTCACGTCTAATTAAAACATAACATTCTTCTAGATTTGCAATTGGCTCCTTTCCCAAAATATCTCTATAGACTTGTTCAAAACAATCATCAAGTCTAGCAAGGAATATATGCACTCTCAATCTTTCAATGAATTACCTTTATGTTTTAACATCCTCAGGATCCTTTATAACAACTTTGTCTCAATGATTTAGCTCTTGAAAAATCTCAACAAGTTCACCATAATATTTTGAAAGGGGTCTTTCATTCTGCTTAGCTCCAAAGGCTTTCTGGTTTAGAGCAAAAGTTTGCAGTTCATCACTTCCATCATAGAAAGTTATTGCCAATGCTGTCCAAATTGCATAAGCAGTAGGCAACTGAACGTAGCGCTTCATGATTTCAGGTGTCATCGATATCAACAACCATCTCTTAACTTTTTGGTTTTCAACATATCACTTTTCATATCCCTCTTCAGATTCTTTAGGTGGTATTGGTTTTCCACAAATATAAGAGAGTTTTTCTCTTTCAACAATGTGCATCTTCATCAACTGCGACCAAACATCATAGTTCGATTCAGTAAGAGTAATACCTGCATTAAATACTGCCTCAGACTGCACTACAATAGAAACAAGATTGTTCTTTGAAGATTCAACTTTATTACCCATTTATTTATAAACGGGATTCAAAAATACAATTTAGATCAAGAACCAAGAACCATGCTCTAATACCAACTTGAAACAAATAGAGAGAATTTTTGTTGTATTTATCATTGACACACTTAAAAAATAATGATGTACAAGATTGGTTTATACATTATAGGGAAGAACACTAATAATGGAAACTAACGCCTAATTCTGTAGCTACAAATTAAGACCATAATTGGCTCCAATTTTGGAAGTAGAATATTTCCAGCTTGTCAAGAATATCTTAACACAACCAGCACATATGGCACTAATGCAAATCATGCATTTGAAAGAAGAAAGCTGTCACACTTAGTTGGAGATAAAGGATAACAATGTAGAAAACACTACTTGGTTTATCTTTACCTAAGTGCTAAAAGGTTGCTGAACTTTAAGTTCCCATGGAAGCTATTTTCTTGCTGATTGGTGATAGTTAACCATATGGTTGAAACACTAAGAGGAATCACAAAGAGCCTAAGTGAACAATCAACAAGCTTAAGCATTGGAGCCATGTCTGTGTTGAATCAAAATCTACTTGAACTATGAGTAAGTTCCAATTTCAAAGAATAAATCAAAGTAATAAAGAAAATGGTCGTTGTTGAATCAGAAATGGGAATTGGGGGTTAAGTAAAACTCTATTTTCAAATTACAAAAATGGACACATCCTTTTTCTCTGACATTAAAAAGAAAATTGCTTAGGATAGTTTGTGAAAGGGATGTCAGTCGTTGGAGCTTTCATGCAGCTATCATTTTTATCATTCTTTGGGATAGCCTGTAAAAGAGCTTTGCTTTTTTGTGTTGGGGTGTCATGCACCTATCATTTGTTTCATTCTTTGGTGTTATCTGTTAGATCCTAGTAAGTTCAGTCCAAATGGTCTTTTTGGTTTTTTTAATAAATATTTTAGTGTAGTTTTCTTGAAGCTCTAAAACTTTTTCAGGCTTTATTTCCAAAGATATTTCTGATTTAATAAGCATTATTGAGAAATTCAAAAGCAGAATTACTTTAATTCCTTTTATATGGCCAAGAAATAGATAGTAATCACACATTGATCCTTTTGATTTATATTCTATCTGTTACATACTTTAATGATGAAACTTTAATTTTAGGAAATTAGGAATATTCGAAAAAAAAAGAAAAGAAATAGAGAGAAATTTATTATTTTGATAATATCATTTATAATCATTATGACCCTTTTAACTAATCAACTAGTTGTTACATAAAGATTAATAGAATTGTTATATTTGTCATCATTTTATAATGAATAATGAAAAGTATTGTTCTTCTCATTATTTAATAGGAAATGCATAAGGTTGTTTATATGATATGTGGAATGGATGATGACTAATCTTGAATAATAAACAATCTGCATATAGTTAAAACTGTAGAAAATCTTCAAACATTATTAACCCCTCTTAAGCTCACGAGGGTTGACAGGAGTGAGCTTATCTTGAAGTTTATAAAGGACATATGAAATTAAGGATTTAGTCATGACATTAATAATTTAAAAAAACGAAGAAAAATGTTTAACAAAGAGAGCCTTTTAGCACCAGGTCTTGAATAAAATGGATGTCAATCTCAATATGTTCTATTTGAGCGTGAGAGGCTGAATTAGCAGTAAGAAATGTAACATCAAGATTGTCACACCATAAAGTAGGTATAACGTGGGGAAAACTTATCTCATGGCTATTAGCAAACCTGTTCTACATGATGAGCATTAGGAGTCATAAGATATCTGCGCAAAGATGACAGTAAGTCTATTGCAGAGCATATACGAGTCTTCAAAGGTTTGTGTGATAACCTTGCTGCCATTGGTAAATCTATCCCTGATCAAGAAAAGGTTTTTTGTCTTCTCACCAGCCTTGGACCATTATATGAAAATTTCACCACAACAATGCTCAAACCTCCAAGACCAACCTACACAGAACTGATCTCACAATTACAAAACCTTGATCATCATCGTCATTGGTTATCACTTCATTCTGATCTTCCTTCTTCTCATCACATCTCCCATTTAGCCTTTTATGGACAACAACAAAATCAGACACAAAATCATATGTCAAGGAATCAAGACAACATTTTCACATCCTCAGGTCGTGGTTTTTCTGCACAACAACGTAGCAATCAATCATATAAGGCTATTTAGGTAATCCTAATACATAACAACGCAGACCACCACCACCTGGACAACGACGAATGACTGCTGCAGAAAGAGATCTATATCGTGACACAATCTGTCAATATTGTGGTAAATCTGGTCATATTGCAAAAATCTGCTGGTGGATACCAAAAAAGACAAATCAGAATGATGAACTCCCACAAGATCTTGCTGCACTCACACTAGACAACTCTGTCATTGACACAGAGTGGACTTTAGATACTGGAGCATCAAATCATATGACTGGACAACAAGGTATGTTAATAAATGTTCATCAATATAATGGAACAGACTCCATTATTATTGGAGATGGCTCTTCCTTACCAATAACAAGTATTGGAAATACTTCTATTAAACAAAAGGACAATATTTTACCTCTTCATGACGTTCTTTTAGTATCAAATCTAAAGAAAAGTTTGCTTTCTGTAAGACAACTCACCTCTCAATTTCCTTTTAATTGTGAATTTTCTAAAGATAGTTTTTGTGTAAAGGAACGGAACACAGGTCATCCTCTCATGATAGGAAAACGGAAGGGTAACTTATATGTCTTATCCAATGAGCCAGAGGCACATTATTCCTGTCGATTCAAATCTGGCACCACAGATATTTGGCACCAGCGTTTAGGCCATCCTCAAGTTTCTGCAGTTCAGATATTAAAGAATAAAGGATTGATTGAAGTTGTAGGTTCTTCAAAAAAGGATCATTTATGTGATAGTTGTCAATTAGGCAAATTAAGTAAACTTCCTTTTAGTTCTTCAATGCATTCTAGCTCTAATGTTTTTGATAAAATACATTGTGACCTATGGGGACCTGCTCTAGTTTTATCTATTGGCAAATTTCAATTCTATGCATGTATAGTAGATGATTTTTCTAAATACACTTGGATCATTCCTTTAAGAAATAAATATGATTTCTTTGCTGCCTATGTAGCATTTGAACAATACGTTGAGCGTCAATTCAATAAAAAAATAAAAAATTTTCACTCGGATGGTGGAGGAGAGTTTGTTAATTCTCAATTATCATCTCATTTTCTTGCCACGGGAATTGTTCATCAAATTTCATGTCCCTATACTCCCGAACAAACAGGTATGGTTGAGCGACGCCACCGTATTATTCGTGAACTAGGTATGACAATGTTATTTCATAGTCATGTACCTTTATATTTATGGGTTGAAGCTTTTACCACTGCTGTTTTTCTTCTTAATCGTTTACCTTCCTCCTCTCTTCACTCTGAAACTCCATATTTCATGTTACATGGGACTCATCCTAATTATACTTCTCTGCGTGTGTTTGGTTCCAAGTGTTTTCCATATACATGGGATACCAAAACAAATAAATTTGATCCAAAATCAGTTTTATGTGTTTTTGTCGGTTACAGTGACAAACATAAAGGATATAAGTGCTTTCACCCTCCTAGTCGCAAGTTTCTTATTTCTCGACATGTTGTATTTGATGAAGCTATTTTTTCATTTAAATCATCTCTATCATCTACTTCATTTGCTCATGTTCATCAAATTTTTAACTCTTGGCTACCTTCTTATTTTTACTCAGGAACTTCTTCACAGGAATCTATCTCGTTACCTCCTTCTCATATTCCTCTACCCACTCCTGATGTTATGCTACCATTACCTCCTCCTATCGTTGAATCTCCTTTCCCTTGCCCCATAATTACCACTTCCCCTGACTCTCATCATGATTCCTTACCTTCTGGTGATACATTGCCATCCACTGTTGAGCCTATTCCATCTGATTCTATGTCCATTGTTGCTGCTTCTGACTCACAATCACGAACAATCCCTGTTCGTCATTCTATGACTACCCGGTCTCAAAATGGAGTTGTTAAACCAAATCCTAAATATGCTTTACTTGTTGACTCCTCTCACACTATGCCTCATGAGCCAAGGACGATTAAAACAGCTTTGTCCCATCCAGGATGGAAAACTGCAATGCTTGAAGAACTTGCTGCTCTTCATCAAAATAAAACCTGGAAACTTGTTCCACATACTTCCAACATGCATGTAATTGGCTCGAAATGGATCTTCAAGACCAAGCTTAAATCTGATGGTTCCTTGGATCGTCTTAAGGCTCGCCTAGTTGCTAAAGGTTATCTTTAGATTAATGGTGTTTATTATACAGAAACGTTTTCTCCTGTTGTTCGCCCAGGTGCAATTCGTATAATTTTAATTGTTGCTCTTGTCAAGCATTGGCCTATTCGTCAATTGGATGTAAAAAATGCATTCTTACATGGTTCTATTGTTGAAGATATATACATGGAACAACCCCCAGGTATGGCTCACTCTCAATTTCTGAATCATGTTTGTAGGCTTCAACGTGGTCTTTATGGACTTAAGCAGGCACCCCGTGCTTGGTTTGATAGACTCAGTGATTTTCTTCTTTCTTGTGGTTTCTTTTGTAGTCTTGCTGATCCTTCTCTTTTTATTTGCCATTCTGATCCGAGTATCCTTGTTTTACTTTTATATGTTGATGATATGCTTCTTACAGGATCTTCTGCTGAGCTTGTCACTTCCTTCATTCAAACCTTACGTCGTGAATTTTCCATGAAGGATCTTGGACTAGTTCATCACTTTCTTGGAGTTGAGATCTCTCCCACATCTGAAGGGTTACATCTTTCTCAGTCACACTATGCTCTTACCATTCTTGAACGATCCAACATGGTAGATTGCAAACCTATGCCTACTCCTTTGGATGTTAAGTTAAAACTACCTGAACCTGCAACTCCTCTTGCGGATCCTAGTTTTTATCGGGGAATTGTTGGAGCTCTTTAGTATCTCACTCTTACCCGACCAGATTTATCCTATAGTGTCAACTATGTTTCACAGTTCATGCATACTCCCACGGTTGCGCACATGAAATTGGTTCATCGTATTCTTCGGTATCTTAAAGGCACACTTTCTACCGGTCTTCATCTTACTTCTCAGACTACACTTACACTATCTGCTTATTCTGATGCTGTTTGGGCGAGTTGTCCGACCACAAGACGTTCCACAACTGGGTACTGCACATTTCTTGGTTCTAATATCATCTCATGGTGTGCAAAGAAGCAACACACTATCTCTCGCTCTAGTACTGAAGCTGAATATCGCGCTATGGCTAATACTGCTGCTGAGCTTACCTGGCTCACTTACATTCTCAGAGATCTACATATTCCACTTTCATCTTCACCAACTCTTTATTGTGATAATATCAGTGCTTTATACATGACCATTAATCCTATTTTTCATGCTTAAAGTAAACATATCGAATTGGACTACCATTTTGTACGTGAACGTGTTGCTCTTGGGCTACTTGTCACTAAGTATATTCCTTCCACTCACCAGGTTGCTGATCTCTTTACAAAATCTGTTACAAAAGCTGATCTCTCTTACTTCCGTTCCAAACTGTGCCTTCAGCCCCGACTCAGTTTGTGGGAGGGTATTAGCAAACGTGTTCTACATGATGAGCATTAGGAGTCATAAGGTGTTCCACGTTTTATGGAGAGATAAGGAAGATTATGCTCATTCAAATATCACCTATCTATTAAAGGAATATAGTTGGTTTCAAGGACTCCTAAAGAGTAACAACTTCCTATGTAAATAGTAGTTCAATAGATAAAGGAAGCTAATCCTATTTGACAGCACATTCACAGCGACAATAAAGTGTTATCAAGAGTTGCAGATTTTGTGGAGGTTTATCATTATCTTTGTGGAAGTTTATCATTATCTTTCCCTAATTTTGTAATAGCCGTAGGCTATATTAATAGCGATTGTATCTTTGAAATATGTAAGTGAGAACAGAGTATTTCTTATATAGCAATTCTATTTTCCTTCTCAATTCTATTTTTCTTCTATGGCATGTGATCCAACATAGTTCAGTAGCAACAAGAGCAATTCTCTGCTACTTAGCTTCAATGCTGGACCTAGTGATTGTATGTTAATTATTGGCAATCTAAGAAATAAAAATGCTATTAAGAAAGATATAGTAGCTCGGGACAAAATGATAATCATTAAGAGAATAATTAACCAAAGGGTATGACCAAACTAAAAGGGTGAGTCGGTGGCTGTTTATGTTTTTGAAAAGGAAACGTTATTAAAATGACTTACAGAAAAAAAAACTGCAAGTTGTTGATCGTTCGTTTTTGTACGGTGACATACAAAACAAAAGTCTTTGTTTTGTTTTGTTTTCAAAAAACAACGTAGAGAAGAGAAATCACAGAGACTTGGTGTTTAGTTTTTTGGTACGGTGATATACAACAAAGAGAAATCTTTGTTTGTTTTGAGCAACGTGCTTGGAACCCAAAAGTGAGAGCAAAAAGAAAACAGAGATTGTTGTTTTCGTTTTGTGTTGTGCACAAGTCATAAAACAAAGACAAGAGAAAAATAGAGGAAATTGTTTTCTCTATATTTGAAGAAAGGATTCTTCAAATTTATCCATAGCTATACCAAGTGTTGAAAACGGGACATATTTTTCGGTGTGGAGTATATAGAGACTTCGTAGTTTCGAAGTTCAGTATTAGTTAATTCACAAATTTCAGGTATTTATCGTTTACCTATTCTTATTATTAGTATGTTGTTAAACGCAATAGATAGTATATGATTGCAATTTTTATTTTCGCTGCGTGTTGCGATCCTTTAATTGATATCAAAGCCAGGTTTTTGCGTTTATATCGTACTTGACAAAGATCAATAATTTGCATATTTTATTGTGTTATTTGCTTTAATACTTAAAAGTTGTTCATTTAAAATACATGACAACATCTTAAGTTTGCGTTTAATTGGTTTCAACGAAACCGAAACACTTTAATCCATATTTGTTCTTCATTTTTCCTTGAAATAACAAAAATGAAGAACCAGTGGAGAGTTTGTTTTTTGGTTTTTAGTAAGTGCATTCGTAAACAATACATGACAGTGAGCAATGTTAAAAGCTTAGGGATATCCACTGTGAAAAACTCATTAAAAGCCTTTGGACAAACGTTGTCCATATAATTGTGCACGGTCTTCCATTAAATGCATGTAATGGATGTTGTTCGTTAATGAATGCATTTATTGATGTTGTAAGTATGGTTGAAAGTCAAGGTTGTTTTACAAGGTTTAATAGAGTAAGGCACGCATGTTTTTGGTTAAAATTGTTTTAACAGATGACGAACTTACACATCAGTTTATATAGTACGTGGAAAGTGGCCAAAAAGGCTGCAATGTGAAATTGGTTTCACAGAATGCATTTATTGGTTTTTGGTGAAAAGTTTTTTAACAGTGCACACAAAGGACGGTTGGTGTTAAAAGGTTGTTTTAACAGATGTTGAGTGCACGGTAATAGGCATGAGTTTATATTGGTTTTCACTTGGATACAGAAACGGAAAACTTACGATATGCATGTGTTTATATTGATAAACGGCTTTAATTGTAAATGTGATTTAGTAAGGTGATATCATCACTAATGTTATTAAAAATTGTTTTAATAACATAAAATCTTGACCCTTTAAAATTATTGAGTTTATTTTGATATAATATAAGATATTTTATCAAAACGAAAATTTTTCACTCAAATAGGTAATAATATTTATTTTTGTTTACAAGGAATGACCTGACAACCAGGTAACTTGTAGTTCAGAGATAAATAATATTTTTTATGGCACATGATGCATGTGTGAGGAAAAATTAATTAATTATATATTTTTGGCCTAGACTACCTAGGGAGTATAATAGTAATTAATTCTCCGTCACTTAGATGGAAAAATTAAATTATACTAATAGGAACGACCTGACAACCAGGAGACTATTAGTATTGATCCTACTATAAAAATTTTATATGATAAAATAGGAAATTTATCACTCTTTAATTATGCATGAGTAACGACTTGACAACC
>JAOTAX010000198.1:43249023-43260501 GCA_025629825.1 Erythroxylum guanchezii
TATGGATTTGTGTATCTTATGAAACACAAGTCTGAATCATTTGAAATGTTCAAAAGATTTCGTAGTGAAGTTGAAAAGCAAACTGGTAAAAGTATAAAGGCACTAAGATCTGACCGTGGCGGTGAGTATCTTAGTGATGATTTTGTTGATTATCTAAGACAAGATGGAATCTTGTCTCAATGGACTTCTCCAGGAACCCCACAACACAATGGTGTTTCAGAAAGGAGAAATCAAACCTTATTGGATATGGTGAGATCTATGATGGGGTTCACTGATCTTCCTACCTTCCTATGGGGATATGCTTTAGAAGCCGCTGCATATTTATTAAACAAAGTTCCTACTAAAGCAGTCACTAAAACTCCATATGAGATGTGGAAAGGACATAAGCCTAACCTAAAACATTTGAAAGTTTGGGGTTGTCCAACTTATGTCAAGAGATTGTAGCCAGATAAGCTTGAAGCGAGGTCTGACAAGTGTAGAATTGTTGGCTATCCCAAGGAAACTATGAGATACTATTTCTATCACTCTTCTGAACACAAAGTGTTTGTGGCCAGAAATGCAACTTTTTAGAAAGGGAGTTCCTTAATGAAAGAAGTCATGGTGTAGAAATAGATCTTGATGAAATTCAAGATTCTAATGAATCAACACAAGCTCAAGAGCATCAGATGCATGTTGAGCAATCTTTACTTGATGTCTTGAAATTAACACATACGGTACCAGCCTCAACCGTTGAAGCAAATGAACCGGTTAATGAACCTGTCCAAGAACCAGTGCAACAACAAGATCAAGTAGAGGAAGAACCTATTGTACATGAGCCTCTTAGAAGGTCTACTAGGGATCGTCGTGCACCAAATAGATTAAACCTAATGGTGCAAAGTGACGAAGATAATCATATTGATGATGATCCTAAGACTTACGAAGAGGCTATGGCAAGTCCAGATTGTGAGAAGTGGCTTAAGGCCATGGAATCCGATTTAGAATCCATGAGAATCAACAAAGTATGGACTTTTGGTTGATCCCTCAAAGGATATAAAACCCATAGGATATACAACGTAGAGAAGAGAAATCACAGAGACTTGGTGTTTAGTTTTTTGGTACGGTGATATACAACAAAGAGAAATCTTTGTTTGTTTTGAGCAACGTGCTTGGAACCCAAAAGTGAGAGCAAAAAGAAAACAGAGATTGTTGTTTTCGTTTTGTGTTGTGCACAAGTCATAAAACAAAGACAAGAGAAAAATAGAGGAAATTGTTTTCTCTATATTTGAAGAAAGGATTCTTCAAATTTATCCATAGCCATACCAAGTGTTGAAAACGGGACATATTTCTCGGTGTGGAGCACATAGAGACTTCGTAGTTTCGAAGTTCAGTATTGGTTAATTCACAAATTCCAGGTATTTATCGTTTACCTATTCTTATTATTAGTATGTTGTTAAACGTAATAGATAGTATATGATTGCAAATTTTATTTCCGCTGCGTGTTGCGATCCTTCAGACAGGAGGAGATATAAAGCATTTCCCTATCGATATCGACTATACTAAGAATCCTCGCTGAGCCTCTTCTTATTTGCAATTGTGATGAATGAGCTCACCAATAATTTTCAAGGGGATGTGCTTTGGTGTATGTTGTTTGCTGATGATATTGTTTTAGTTGATGAGACAAAAGGAGATATCAATGTCAAACTAGAACTTTGGAGGGAATGTTAAAGTCTACTAACACTGAGTATTTAAAATATAACTAAGCCATAAGGTGGCATCTGATATGGAGATAAAGATTTGTTCAAAAGTTATACCACAAAAATATTGTTTTAAGTACTTTGGATCTATCATCCAAAGCAATAACAAGACAGATGAAGATATAATTCATCGTATCAAATCAATGTGGCTTAAATGGACAGTTGAATTAGGAGTTTTATGTGATAAGAAGATACCACTCAAGCAAAAAAGTAAATTCTATGTTTAGCAGTTAGGCTAGCCATGCTTTATAGAGCAAAATGTTAGCTGATCAAATAGGTTCATAGTCATAAGTTAATAGTGACAGAGATAAGGATGCTCTGTTAGATGTATAACCTTACCAGAAGAGATAAGGTTATAAATTTAGTGCTAAGAGACAAATTGAGTGTGGTTAACATTTATGGTAAATTAAGGGAGACAAGGCTTAGGTGGTTTGGACATGTTAAGAAGAGATATCCTAACACTCGAGTGAGAAGATATAAAAAAATTATACTTAATGACTGTGAGAGAAAAAGAAGAAGATCTAAGAAGAAATAGGGGGAGGTGATTATGAATGACATGGCTGTACTAGAGCTTACTAGGGACTTGACTCTGAATATGAAAATTTGGCAAACTAGGATATAGGTAAAGGATCTTATATAAAGAGGTCCATCTCTTTTTTTAGGTCTTTTGAACATTTTCTTCGATTCTTGGGTCTTGTATTTAACCTAAACACTCGTATATATGGTACTTCCCCCTTTAGTCATTTTAGTTAAGTATTTTTTAATTTCTTTATTCTTATTATTTTTATTATTTGTTAATATTTTTGGTTTTTATTCTCTTCAAATAGTTCTCAAAAATTTCTTTTCTTTTTCCTTCTTTTCATGCGAGTTTATCGAAAACATTTATGCTAATTAGAGTTAAAGCTGCATAGTTCTAAACTTCCCTAAACTTCGTGTCTCAACAAAGTTTCTATTAGAATGTTGTTATTGTTGTAAAATTGGGGCATTCATAGGCAAATTTACTGTTATTATTGGCATGTTCCATCAACTAAAAGGAATGTATGATCATTCATAAAAATACTCTTGGTAGTTTATATATGAATTTTTATGGTTTTAGTATTTAAAATTTTTATATTTTATTAAATGGACAAATACATTTTTATTAGTTTTTGTGGGTAACTCTTTTTATGTGTCATTTTCTCAAAAATTTTACTTAAAAATTTAATAGAAGTCTTGTATGTCCATTTAACAAAGTATCATAACTTTTTCATAGAGTATTAAAGCTTCAATTTTTTTATATTGAAGAGCCAATCACAAAAGAGTAAAGATGCTAGCTAAAGGCCCTTATTTGGAAGTTTGGTTAGCCATGGAATGCTTTAAAAAGGCACCTCCAAGCATCTAAAGAATAAACAATTACGTCCTCTTGTACATGGCATTGCTATTTAGGGGGCTCTCCTTGCTTAAAAATGGAGAATCCTAGTAGCAAGAGCTCCTCCCTCGTTTTACATTTTCACTTTCCCCTATATCCACATCTCTCAAATCATTGCAGGTCATCCATTTGATTCCATCATCAGCTTGTTCAGAACTCAGCACTCCACAAAGCATTCTCACCTTCACCACAGCGCCGATGAACCTCTTTTATCCTCTCAACAGACTTGCAAATCCCACTACAGCTCCAGTCAAAGGAGGCAACACAGATATTGCCTGCCTGTGCCTTCCATTCACAATCTGTGTCATAGTTAGGATCGTGAGATTCGTATTAACAATTTGGTTGCCTTTCAATCTTTTGCATAGCAGGAGTAGCCTTTCTTAATCATAAAACATTGTAGAAAAAATGATTACAATGAAGAGGAAACATTGATGAAAGAAAACAAGTGAGTTGGTTACACTTGAATCAATCATTTTAATTTTTATATTTGGACCATAAAACCTAATGGCATTATCATTCTTCCTGTACTACTTATTGCGCCTATCGTGCAAGTATTCTATCCTTATCCTTCCAAAAATAATGACCTACTTAACTGCGGTTTTCCAGGACAAAGCTCTAAACTGGAAATTGTCATCAACTTTGCTTATACCAACAAATGATCCACAACCAACATTGATCGCGAGTAAATAGGCGAAGCCTTGGCAAGCCAAACCACCCACCTATGCATCAACTTACACGAAAACATGAGATGTGGGTACAAGAGATTACCAGGTGGGGTGCCACAACACAGTCTTCGATCATCAATATGCTCAACGTCAAGCCCAATGAACCACGAACCTAACGAGACATCCTCATTTGCATACTTGTGAAGCACATGCCTGGACGATTACAAGTTAAGGGAGACACTTTGGCATAAAGAGTTGAGCTTTTTTTTTCCGCCTTAAGATACTGAAACTTACTGATTAATTGCGACATAATTAGCTAAATCATTTGATATAGCATATAGCTGCCCTGTAGCATGACGAAAATACTTGCTTCCTTCCTCCCCAAATTTCCAATACTCAGGCTCGTGGTATTTGACTCCCCTATTAGAGAAACAAGAGAAACCAAGGAAAAAAAATTGTAATTCTTACTAATGGCAAAAAGGTGAAACCAAAAATATCCTCTATTAAAAGAGCAGGAAGCAAAAATGAGTTGAAGGATGTTTTGCTTACTTCTGAGCAAGAACTGGGCCAGATTTCATACATCCAATGTACACCCTTCGTTTTGACCGATGTCTTACCAAAGTTGCCCCAAGTGTTGCTGCAAATACAAGCAGGATGGCCTCCGTTTAGTAATAAGATATCACCATCTAACATTGAAAAGAATATAGCACGAATGACTTCGAATATACAATGTTCATGTTGTTTGTCTGATAGAATCGTATCGGTTCCCTTTGCATGCACTCATTGTAATTAAGATACAAACCAACTTTTAAAATGTTCACAAATCATAAAATTGAGATTTTAAAAAAAGGCAATAAATGGAAATAATGTCTGAGGATGAAAAAGTTATTTTGTGAACAATAATTTGCGAGTCTAACAAAAATCACTTGAACAATAATTTCCTCTTTATGTATATAATTTTATTAAAATCTTTGAAATCCATTTTTTATGCATCACCTCTTGTCTCACCAAGTGTTATCTTTTCTCCTATATGGAATTTGGTCAAGCACAAATGCAAAAACTCTCACACACCCAAAAGCAATGTTGTTATGAGAAAAAAACCATTTTATCTAAAGAGTTTGACTACGGGCATACTGACCTATATTAACATGCACATCATCATCAACTTTCACGTAGAAATCTGCATCCCATAATGCAACAGCAGTGGCAAAGTACGCCTTTGTTTTTGCAGACAATTCAAGGTAACCCTCAACATGATCCTGCTCATGTAGATTGTTTTAAGTTTTTTCTTTATGCACACTTTGACGACCTTGCTGTGTCGTCCAAGATTGGTAGCAGACTATTAAGATATATGACTCGGATAGAAATATAGAGAAATCTTACCAGCCTCAGAAGGTCACCATGCTTCTGGTCTTCTGCTTCAACTGCTCTATCGAGGATACCACCAGCTGTAGCACTAGTGATTGAACAACCAGGTACAAAGAAACATAAATCAGATTCCATCTTTCATACATGACCTGATTTTCAAGTTTGAGAAGTATGTGTATGAACTATTACAGAAATCAGATAGCAGTATATCTGGTGAGTAGTCTAATAGTAAAGTAGAATCTCATAATTCAATCTTAAAGTGCATTTTCAAGGGATGGCAACAGCCGCAGCACTAGGTGGTCTCATATGCAGTAGGTTTTTAATTCCCGTCCAACAGGAATAAGGACCATATCCTGGTCCACAACTTACATTTTATTTTTAGTATTTGCTCATTTGGTGAAAAAGATTACTCGGCTAACCCATTTATATATTCATTCCCAGGAAACAGAATCAGTAGGGCAATATATCAGCGCTTTAACAGAACATCAACATTCTGAACTCAGAAAAGTGCCCACCTATGACCTATTACAAAACGAATGATGATGCCCTTCTCTTCCTCAAGCTTCTTTCTCTTGTTTCCTAGTTGTTGCGAAGGGAAAAAATAAAAGGGGGATTAGCATGTCAAATATTAATCTCAAAAGCAGTTATGCATCAATTATAATAGTCACCAACCTTGAGGCATCCAGGTAGCACGTACTGAATCTCTACGCTTTCGGCTGCTAAAAGCAGTGTTTATGCCTACAAACATTAAATACTTTCTTTTCCTATTTGATTCGGTAATTTTCAAGTTGTCAGACACTGGAGAGCCATTAAGGATCGATTCCTGTGCAGCCCTTGCTGCAGCTAACTCCATCTCCAAATTTGAAATTGTTTTATCTAGAGTTCTGTTGCACAAGTAAAAGATCAATATCCATGGGTTAAGAGAGATTGACATATTCAGAAAAGAAAAGAAGCTTACCGTATGGCATGATGCGTTTTCGAAACTTCTCTTATGATGTCACTCTTTTCGTGCTTTCCGTCCTTCTGATGGAACCAAAAGTTCACAAACATACTTGGTATCAGCATATAGCAAAGTTTCCTTTTGCAAGCAAACAGAAAGTGCTCACATCATTCAAATGTGAACTCACAGTTTCTGGAGCACAACTCTCTGGAAGTAGCTTCGGGTTTTCTTCACCTGTTATTGTCCTTGATACATCTTTATCCTCGGGCACCACCCACATTCTACGATCAACAGATTCACAATCATCTCATAATAAAAGCTCTTTGATCGGGTAAAGGATCACAATGGGAACTTTTGTAGAAAACTTAGAGATACAAGCAACCTAGACCGACCAAACAAACAAATAATCCCAAAACAGAAACCAAAAGCCTAAATCACTAATAAAAAGACAAACAAGCAATTTCAATTTTGGGTTACAGAGTACATTATAGAATGAAGACGCTACAAAATTGACAATTCAAATCGAAATCAAGAACCACAAGATACGAAAATTACCTATCAGAGAATAGCATCCCAGCACAGAAGCAACATATACAAAGAAGAAGGGTCCATTTCTTTGACACCACAGGCTTTGCAGCAGGTTCTCCTCCCGCTCTATTCTTCCAACTCATTGTGGTCAAGATTCTTCAACCAATCTGCAATCTAAGTTGAACGGAAAACCATTTCAAATCCTGAGTTTCAGTTGACCCCGACCTTGATCCCAAAAAATCTCCTTTACCCCAAATTTCAATCTCCAGAGACCTTAAAACGCAAAGTTCTAGACTCAGATGGAAGAGAATGAAAATAGAGAAGCACAAGAACTAAATTCACGCACGAAGAAACCTGTGCAGAGGTACATATTTGAGCATAAAGACCGATGTTTTCAGATTAAACTAAACAAAGACTGACATTTCTAGTCTGCTCTCGCTAAATGGGCGCACTGCGACTTGGGTTTTGAAGACTTCAAGTTCTGAAAGTTGTAGTTGCAGAGGCTGTGGAGTTCCCTAGAAACATATTTACAACTCCGACTTGAACAATCTTCGAGCAATCTTTTTATCGCATAATGGCAAAATGTCCATGTGAGAAACAAATTCAAATACTCTAGCCAACCACCTTAACCTTCTTCTCTTTCTTAATGTCTTGTCCAAATTGTACGTTTACAGCCTTGCCTAACCGACACATCAACTACCCGGTCTTAGGGACATTGTCCTTCAAATTCTAGGATCCAACAGGAACAAAACAAGTTCACTTATGCTTAAAGATCATGAGTCCACTTGATTCAAGTAAAAATTTCATGTATCCATGTTAAAAAGATACGATTTTGGAATTCGTTTGGCCGCCGTAGACCTTGAAGTTTAAATGTTTAAAACACATCAATCGTTTTGAGAATCAAAATTACAGATGATCCACAAAAAATGACACGTTTCGAGTTGCCATGAACGTAGAATTAAATCATATGAGACCAGAATTGCAATATCTTATCATCTCGACCGAACTTGCCCATAGAATTAGCGAGTAAACAGCAAACTTGGAGCTGTATAAAGCTTAGTTATTACCCTTTAGGGAGTGTCCACCGAATGAAGCACAAGAACCAATAATGCGCTACTCATGAATTATGTTAATCTTATCAGAGAATGGAGGACTGATTAAGTCGGCGGTTTATTAGTACGTTAATCTTATCAAAGGATTGATTAAGTCGGCGGTTTATTAGATGACATGTTTTCATCTTTGTAGCTACCGACTAAGAAAGTTGACTTGTCTAGGATTTGACGTACCAACAGTATGATTAAACTCGTAAACAATAATGAGTTTCCTTATATAGTTCCCACTTAATGTTGATGTCCCACTTCTAATCTTTCTTATTATTAGTATTACTTTTAGTGGGATAAGTCGCGTTCACGACTTCTCGATTGTTTATTACATAAATTTTAGAATGCATTCACGACTTACGATTGTTTGTGATCATTTTTATAAGTTTGGTCTTTTTAGCATTTTTGTTGCTTATTGTATAGAGTTATTAAGGAATCTTGATGATTGGGCTTAGCGTATAACTAATTAGTCTAAATCTCTATTACCATCTTATTGCCGTATGTTTAACTTAACTCATGAGAGAGTTAGGTTTACATTATTTGTAATCTAACTTAAACTACTGGGAAAGGCATGAGAAGAATATAGGTTTTCCTCTGTATTTTAGGTATTGCATAAAGGTGATTCTACAAGGTTTAAGAACAACATTAACGCCTTCTAATATATGTATTTCTAATATCATTTTATTATTCATGTACTAAGTATTGTCATTACAATAAGATGGGCACTTAAAGAAAGGCTACTATAAGTATGAGGCTTCTTTGAAAAAGAAGGATAACAAATTAGGTAACCTTAAGGTTTTAGTTTACTTTGATTCATCTTTAATATATAAAGCATCAAATAGGTAGTGGTTGGGTAATGGTTCTTTTATTCATATTTCTAATACATTACAAGCAGTAAAGAACAAAAAAAGGCCAAACAAAGGGGAGGTGAACATGTTTATAGTTAAAGGAACCAGAGTAGAAGTAGAGTATAAAGGAGATATGGAACTATAGTTTAGGTAAGGTGGTACTATAATGTCAAATAAAGTGACATATATGACTTTTATGAGATATAGTTCAATTTTAATTTTTAAACTTGATGATGTTAGATACTTACTTGTCAATAATAAAAGACTTTTATTTTCCCTTAATTCTAATTTTATTGTTGAATGTTTATTAAATAATGGTTTTTGTTGTTTAGATTTGGAGGATCCTAATGAATTGGTTATAAAGATTCAAAAATAGAGAATTAAAAGGGTTTCCTTATCCTTCAACTCTATTATCATTGGTGAATGTTTATTAAATAGAAATCTTTATTGTTTGGATTCGGAGGATCTTGGTGAATTGGTTGTGAATATTAAAAAAAAAGGAATTTAAAAGGAGTTTAACCGAGGGGATGTCATTCACTTTATAGCATAAAAGATGTTCATATTTAAAAAAAGAGCAATCAGATTGATCAATAATAAACTTCTTCCTAATTTAGTTAACGATGATTGTGTTTATTATATTAGAGGTAATCTCACGAAGAGTATGAAAAAAGGTGTTGTTAGTAGTAGATTATGGAGATTACACAAATATTAATGGACATTTAAACTCACAATTGACAGAAAAAAATTTATATGTGACTACTCTTAATTTGGTTACTTATATCTTATTAGTAATAAGTCCAAGGCCCTAGAGAAGTTTAAAATATTCAAAGAAGAAGTTAAGAAGCAACTTAATAAACCCATTAACATTGTTAGGTCAGACCATAGTAGAGAGTACTAAGAGATTTAGGTTAGGGAAAAAAAACTTTACAAAGTTTTGAGAAAGATGTCGAATAGTTGTATAAAACACAATGTAGAGTACACCTAAGCAAAATGAAGTAGAAAAGAAGCATAATCGAACACTAAAGGATATGGTGAGGAGCATAATGATGAGATCAAAGCTTTTTAAGTATTTGTGGGCAAGGTATTACATACAATAATATATATTTTGAACCATTCCAAGTAAGTCAATTATTAAAATTCTATTTGAATTGTGCACAAGTAGGAAGCCTAGTTTGAATCATTTAAGTTTTGAGGTTATCCAGATGAAATAAATATTTACAATCCACCAGAGGAAAAGTTAGACCCCAGGATAACCTCTAAGTTATTTATAGGTTATCTTAAAGTTTGAAAGGTTTCATATTTTATTATCTTAATTATAACAATAAATTTGTAGAAGCATTAACTATAAAGTTTTTAGATAATTATGTAGTTGATGTCTCATTAAGAGTTAAAACAGTTGAGGAGCCTGAGCCCATAGTAGCTCATGTTCCTATAGTTTATAAGAGAGTTGTTAAGGCATTTCTAGAGGTATGTGAAGATGATTTGGAAACAGTTTTAGCTTTTAAGGATTGAGATGACAAAGATGATGTTAAGTAAAATTTGATAGGCACTCAGCCTAATCATATAACACTATTGAGTTACTCACAAAGAGATATAAGGCCTATGACCTTTGATGATTTTATTATTTGTATAGGTTAGGCTAAGTATATTTCAAAAGAGATTATAGATCCTCTTATCTATGGTGAAGTGATGTGAAGTGAACATTATGGTTTATGGATGACAACTATAGATGGGGATATGTAGTCTATAGAAAATACTAATGTTTAGAAGTTGATTAATATTTAAGATAGGTTTAAACCATTGTTTGCAAATCGGTGTTTAAGACTAAAAGAGATGTTAAAGGAAAGGTTGAGAAGTTTAAAGAAAAACTTGTGGCTAATTAATACACTGAAAAGGAGAGAGTGGACTACAATAGGACCTTCTCACAAGTCCCAACTAAGGACTCATTCTAGATCATTATGGCTTTAGAAGGCATTTTGATTTTGAAATTCACAAGATGGATGTTAATACGACCTTATTTAATGGTAATTTAGTAAAAGAGGTGTATATTGTTGGACCAATGGTGGTTGACAAATTAAATCCCTTTTTGTTTTGATAATAATAAAATGTATAGAAATGTTTAAGAAATTATTTCAGGTATTTTTGGTTTAATACAAGGTAGCATTAATCTTCAAATGTCCAAGAGATAAAATTTCATGAAGGTTGTGATAATCCCCAACAATCAAGAGATAAGACATTTTAATTTAAAGATGAACAACGTGTGAAAGATGAGTTTGATGAAGATTGAATAGAGATCTCAAACAAAGTAAAAGATCGAAGCTTATCTGCAATATATCCGTTGGAGTTTATGTTCCAGTTGACTAAAAAATCACCAGTCGACTGAGAATTATCATATTTGTCAAGTGGGGGTTAAATCAAGTCTACTAGAAAGTTTCCAGGCGACTTAACACTCGAGAACAGTATTCATCCCAGTCGACTACAGTATTCCAGTCGACTAGCATCACACCAGTCGACTGATCGAAGAGTGAAGATGAGTGTTTCAGCTAAAAACGTTTGTTCTAGTTGACTATCATCTCTTCCAGTCGACTAGCATTGTATCCGTTTTTATTCTGACGAAGTCAATTGATTACAAACCGGAAGAAAATTATTTGCAACGTTATGAAGCAATCTTCAACGGCTATTAGATGATTTACAACGTCTATATTGATCCAGAAACCTGCATATAAATAGAATAACATCAAGAGATCAAGGTGTGCAGTCATCTAGCAAAGCATACAAATTATACTTCAAATTTATGATATTATTGCTCTCAATTCTCTTAGCACATTCAAGTGTATCTAGCTATCTTGGGCTTTACTTCAGTTTTCTATCATCTTTATTGTAAGCTT
>JAOTAX010000198.1:43266000-43294629 GCA_025629825.1 Erythroxylum guanchezii
GTAATCATTCCTTCATCTTAACCAACCATCATAATTATAATGATTATATCCATTCTCATTCCTCCCTATATTCATTCATATTCTCATTTTCATTACCTTCTGTGAACCAAGCGTCCCCTAAATATATTTTCCTAGAAACTGGGAACAAATATAATCCAAATAGTTAACACTACAGATGTATATCACACCCAACTTAAATTTTATATTATCAAAAATAGTTTGATTTAAAGCTTTAGTGAGAATATTTTATTTCTAAATTTTACTTGGCATGTATACCAGTTATACTATTCTTTCTTCATTTTCTCCTTGATAAAATATTGATCTATCTCTACATGTTTAGTTTTATCATGATGGACCAAATTCTTTGTTGTATTGATAGTTGTTTGATTAAGGTAAAACAATTTTAATGGTTTCTCAATTTGCATCTTCATTTCATCCATAAACATTTCTAAAAAATTCTTTTACATATATCATGTGCCACAACCTAAAATTTTGCCTCAACATTACTCCTTACAACCAATGATTGGTTCTTACTCCTCTAAATTACTAGATTCTCCCAAATGCATATATAATATCTGATGGTAGATCTTTGATTAGTAATTAAGCTAACCTAATCCACATTCAAATAAAATTGAACATCTAACTTGGTGCCCTTTTTGAAGGATAATCCTTTCTTATACGTCATTTTAAGATATCTTAATACTTTAAGATGTTATTTATGTGGATTTTTTAGAATTAAATAATCAAAATTTTATCAAAACTAATAGTCAGTTTAGTGTGAGATAGGTAAATAAGTTTAGTCACTAGCCTTTGATATCACCGTTTCTGAATTTGGACTCCATCTTTCTTAGTCCCAGTTTTGTTTATATAGTACATGGGAACCTATAATCGTTTGAAGCCAAGTATTTTGGTCTCCTTTAACAAGTCTAAAGTGTAGTATTGAGATACTACAAATCCCCTTTTATGTTTTTGCACTTTTATTCCTATGAAGTATTTAAGTTTTTAAAGTTCTTGATTTCAAATTCAATAGTAAGAATCTCCTTTAGCTGTGTTATTTCTTCTTTATAATTGCATGCCATATTATGTTAGCAATATAGACTATAGAAATAACATTTCTTCCTTTAGATAAATTTTTTCAATCAATGTGTATTTGTTTGTCTTTAAGAAAATTAATACTTTTTGATGACTTTGTAAACTAGTCAAATGATGCTCTAGATGATTTTTTGAGTCTATAAAGTGATTTGCATAGTTTACGCACCTTGCTATAACCTTCTTAGTTATCAAATCTAGCTAAGATCTCTATGTGCATTTCATCTTCCAATTTTCCATTTAAGAAAGCATTCTTCGTATATAGTTGATGTAGCTCCCAACCTAAATTCACTAATAATGATAGAAGTACCCTGATAGACGGTTAGTTTTTAACTTGGCCATTGAAGCAAATGTTTCTTAATCATTTATGTCATTGGTTTGAGTAAAACCTTTGGCAGCATATTAGGCTTTCTATATTTTTTTTATGCTTCCATATGCCTTATACTTCACATTAAAAATCCACTTGCATCTTACAAATTGTTTATCTTTAGGAAACTTTAAAATCTTCGAGTACCATTCTTTTTAAGTGTTTGCATTTCAAACTTCTAATTAAGGTCTTGTAAGGGTTCTTAAATTATTTTTGGATCTTAAATTTAGTTATGATAAAGGTAAAGGCTCTAAAGGTGGTGATAGGTTACTATAAGAGATGAAGTTCGATATATGATGTAGAGTGCATGAATAGACACCTTTCTACTAGGTTGTTGGCAAGTCTAAGCCATCGTATACATAGTTGTTATTTTTCCATAATATTTGAATTTGTTCTAGAGTCAGATACCCTCTTTTTTGGATTATTTTCATTTGGTTTAGACTCTTGGTCTTGTTTGAAATCCATATTGCAAAATCTTTTTTTCTTTCTTGTATATACACATAAATATCTTTGTTTGGCAGTTTATGTAAGCTAATAAGAGTTATTTCAAATATCATAGTTAATAACTTAGATTAAGGGATTTTTATACAGGGTGGTTGGATCTAGAATACATAGAGAATCAATATTTTTCTTTATATTTTTATGAAAAAATGACTAAGACTATATTCAGAACAAAATTAATATTCTTGACTAGAATTATCCCTTTAAATATTTGTTGTAGTGTAAAATGGTTATTCTCGAAGAACGTGTCATCCATTGAATGGTGTGTATACTAGAAGAATAGCATTTGTATCCAGTTTAAGTTAGTGAGAATCCTATAAAAATACAATTTATAGATTTAGGATTAAGTTTGCTCTAATGATGTGAATGGAGATAGACAAAAGAGAGTCCTTGGGGACATCGATGAGCAATGTCGCTAGAAAAACTGCATCTCTCTAATACTTTTTAGGAATATTTAAGTTAACATAAGAGGATGAGCCACTTCCAAGAGGTGTCTATTTTCCTTCCAACTACTTCAGCTTATTGTGGAGTATCTACACTTGAGTTTTAGTAAATATTATATTTTCTAGAAGATAATTTTCAGGATTAGACTAAAAGTATTCATTTTCCAATGTTGGTGTGAAGAATATAGATTTGGGTTTACAATTGAGTTTGTATCATAGAATGAACTTCTTAAAGACAAATCTAAATCTAAATTTTCTTTCTTAAGAAATAATCATGTGATTTTGATATGTTTATCGACAAAAGAAATAAATCATCAAGAACTAAAAACATATTTGACTCTAGAAGGACCTAATGTCATTATGTATAATTGTAAATGGTTTTGATGATTTGTAATCATGAAAAGGAAATAAGTTATGAACATGTTTAGAATAGTAACACAATTCTCATCAAAATTGTGATAATTTTTATTAAAAAATCAAATAAACATATATTGTCGGTAGATGAAACTACGATGGCCTAATGTAAAGTTCTATAATATGATTGTACTTTCTTTGTTTGACTTAAATATGGGTCTAACTTGACTTGTTAGAGCTAGGTCATGTATAAGCCTACCAATGAGAACTTGTCTTTGAGAAATTATTATTTGTAAGAGATAAAGCCTTATATATTCCTTAGCAATTTTAACATCTTTTTCAAGTTCAAATCTTGAAATTCATAATTTGTGGAAAAATTTAACGACATAATTATGATCATAAGTTAATTTGCTAATAAATAATTTATAATAGGCTAAATTCAACACATATAAGATAAATCTTAAGGTTAACCCAATGTCTTCCTTTATTGAACCAATTTTGGCTACTATTGAGAGTGCTCCATCAGCTATGTAATTCTTATACTTTTTACAATAGGTCTTATAAATTTGAAAGAAAGATCCATCTCCGATCATATAATCATATGCTCTAGAATCTACAATCCAATGATTGATTTCTAGGCTATTTAAATTTAGAGCTATGAAATATTTATCTCTTTAAGTTAATGTTAAATTAGCAATAATTGGTGGACTAATATATAATTGACTGATCAATTATCGAATTAGTTTAATATGTTCTTTGAAAATTGAAATAATTTCACCTATTAGAAAATCGTTTTTAGCTTTGATTATTACATAAAGTTTACTTCCCCCATCAGTAGTGGGATGACTCCACTTCCAATATATTTGTTTCTCATAGATTTTTCAACATGTGGCTCATACATATCCAGTTTTCCTACAACGATCATACTATAGTCTCCTCTTTTTCTTTTCAATATTTGCATGATCACTAGTAGGTGGAGAAGTAACTCATTTAGTAGCAACTATCAAACTTCCAATTCTAGAATTTGTATTGTAGGTTCTCAACAATACTTTTCTTCAAATTTTTTCTCTCTAAATTTGGGAAAAGAACTTCTTGAATATTTGGAAGAGGTTTACGGTTAGAATCCTCTTTCTTATTTCATCTAAATTTTTATTTAATCATAATAAGATTTTGAATATTCTGTTGAACTAAGGGAGGTTCCAATTAATATTTTGATGATAACAAAACATAATTATTACTAATGTGTTTATTATTTTGATGAAAAGAAATATTAGAACAAAATATAGTCATAAACTCAAGAAGATAGTGTATGAAGTTGATAAAGAGAAGTTAATGTTTGTAATTGATGAAATGAAGATTGAAACAAAGACAACAGGAGATCAAGACTCATCAAGGTTATTTTACATCTTGTGTTATTATTTTTAAGATGCCTTTGTTAATTTAATGATCCAAAAGGCTCACCATGTATATCCATTTCATCTTACTTCATTGCATGAGTTTTTACATTCGTCAAAAGGCATTAAGGGTTTTGAGTTTAATATAAAAATGCCTTTTGATCTTTTAGATAATCTTTGTGGAGCATCTTGGAAAATGTTTCATTCATATTTAGATTAAACAAATTAGTTTTGAGCATTTGAAGTTGTTAAAATCATATTCTTTGAGAGATTGGTTGACCTATATGGGTTAGTGGTCAACCAATATAGGATAAAGTTGTCAATTTTGATGTGCCCAGAGTGTGTGGAAACATTGGTTGATGTATTGGTTGACTAATGTGTTATATTAGTTAAACAATATGCTGCACTAGTTGACCGGTGTCTAACAGCTAGTGAATATGATGATGTAAATGCATGCTAGTCAACCAATGCATCAGATATAGTTGTTGTAACAACTAGTTCTTAGCTCGAACAACTATTTTGGGTCCCAAAATAATATAAAAGGTGTTTTCTCATTGATTTTAGTATCAAAAAGGTTTTAGGTGTTGTATACACATATTTCAAAGAGTTTTCAATTATTTGAGCATCATTGTGTCATATTTGTAAGAGTGAGCTATTTTAGAGTTATAAAGTGAATAAGTGAGATATTTTTCAGTTGTAATACTTTATTGAGATATTGAATATTGTACTTAAGGTTGATCTAAGTGATATTGAAGGTCCTCTTCATCTTGGAAGAACATTGTAAGAATGGTTCCTCCTTATCAAAAAAAAAAAATTATGCAAAGGTTATTCTTTGTCTTGAAAGAAGAATTATAGTGGAATATAAGAAGAGTCTTGGAAAGTCATTTTTCAAAACACTATAGATTAGTTTGCACTCTCTCTTCCTTACAAATTGATTAGTTTATATTAAGCAATTTTCTCATCCTTTTATATTAATTGTTATTAATTGAGTACATTAGTTAGAAAAATTACTAAATTTTATAAACACTCAACTCACCCCCTTCTCTAACATATTCACTGTTTCTCTAAAATCTTTCCATATCCCATACTATCTTCGAAACATCCCACTTGAACTATTCAAAGAGATCCAGTTATTGTCATTTAACACGTGATATTATTGTAGTATTAAGTGACAAACATTTTTCATTATTGTAGGTCATGAAGTACTCCTTTGTCTCAAACAACTATATTTTGATCTTGTTGTCTGAAGTACTCTTTTATCTTAAACAAGTCTATTTTAACCTCATTGTTTAAGTTTGTCTCTTTAACTGCATCTCATATCTTCTTAGTTGTACCATAAAATATAAATTCATTCAATTTTATTTTTCATAATATTTATTATTCAGGACATAATTATATTTTTTTGTTTGTGATATTTAAAATTTTAAGTTATTCTTTTTCTGTGGTTCAATTGTGCTTACGGAGTAGTTGTCATTTCCTCTGTTCCTTACGAACATTATTAGGGATTAGAGCTATCAAGGATAGCTTTACCCAATCAACTTATAGCCTATAATTAAAATAATATAAGCTTTCAAATTGCCATTACTGATAAAGCCTACACCTTAGACCTCAAGTTAAGTTCTAATGTGAAACTTCGATCAGATGTAATCCTGTAGAGACTACGGAATCAAAAGTATCTAAGCTTTTGATATTTTTTAATATAGTGCCAAACTTTTAATTCGGTGACTAACTTTTCAAATTTTGTATAAATCATGTCAAAATATTGTTTTTGCTCATGTGGCTAATAAATGGACATCTATGTAGTATGTAGTAGATAAGTCATATTAATAAAAAATATTTTTTGAGTTAGTCACTAATTTGAAAATTTTTTAAAATTTGGCATTAAATAAAAAAAAATCCAAAAGGTTAGCACTTTTGAATTAGTTATCCCTATCTAATATTTCATCATTCACGAAAATTTGCTCTTTGGTTTTAAATGAGAGAAGCTATGATACCATGTAGAATTTAAACTAATTGAAATTTTATCTTTTTGAATGAAAAAGCTATGACACCATGTAGAATTTAAACTGGTAATTGAAAATTTATCTTTTTGAATGAAAGAGCTATGATATCATGTAGAATTTAAACTGGTGATTGAAATTTTATTTTTTAATGAAAAATGAAATTTACAGTGAAATAAATAGGCATAAAAGAAAATATAAATATGATGCAAATATAATCTTAGATAAAATTCTAGAATTTGTTTTTCTTGGATCTAAATAATGGGATAACTTGGAAAAGAACTTTAATTAAAAAAAGAAATCCTAACAAACAAAATGATAACAGCTAAATTTATTTTCCTAAAAGTTGGGGACAATTATAATCAACTTCATCCATGTTCTTGAATTGCTGGAATGATTAAGAACCAAAAGAGAGAGTTATTATCCATCATTAATTCCAACTGTCAATGAAATCCCTCACACCGCTGATCTGAAACATCTGAAGAAAGAGTGGTTTCTCCACATGCAGCACGTGCGTCGAACATGGTCCGAATCATATTAGTCGTGGGAGATCAGTAGGTCATCAATGAATGAAAGGAAAAATAAAGGCAGACTTCGATTGGATAGATGAGCAAGAGTCGGTTCATTCAAACAACACAATAGGCCTATGCAAAACTGTCTTGGATACTAATGATAATTGGGTTTTCTCAAACTAGAAATTACAACGTTAAAATGTTCATTGACTAGTCTCTTTTCTTATTTGTTTAATCCAACCTAATCTAGAGAATTTCAAATTATTTCACGGCTAATAATTAATCAGTAACTATCATACCTGCTCATGGATATATGCTGTTTCAGAAAGATTTCAAAGAACAATTAAACTTTTTCTTTACTCTTTGACTTTTGCTAAAATCCAACAGCTCCACACGGAGCTTGCGTGGCGTGGCCGACTGAAATGGTTAGTTGGATTACATTCTCCGGCACAAAGGATAATGCACATGTAAGATTCTGGCTTACTTAATTTTCAAAAAAAAAAAAAAAATTCTGGCGTACTTGTTGCCCATGAATCTCAGTTACCTGTTTTCTGGCATTAAGTTTTGTTCTAGACCCTAAAGCCTACAGTCTTCTGAAATTTAAGAAAATTGAACTCATTTAGAATATAGAATATGTATTTTCGTCCTAAAATCTTCTGGTTCTTATTCTTTTTGTTTTTCAAAATAATAGCTGCATTTGATGCGACAGATAATGACATTATGTGATTAGGAACATACGAGTGGTTGACAAGTACCGTATAATTTAAGAATCCTTGTGCTGAAAAATAGCTCTATAGCACGACTTTGCTGTACTTGGTACGTAAGTGGTCACACTCAAGTACCATCGTCAAGATTCTTCTTACTGACTTCTAGGCAATAAAATTAACATTACACGTGAAAAGTTGAAGGTACAGTTTAGTGATTGAGATACCCTTTTTCAAGGCTACAATTTTTGTGTCCAACTCTTCATATAGAGAGGAAAGAAGCTCCTATAAATGAGAAGATTAACTTTCACCGTCACAGCATAGCACCGCGAGCCGGCATTCTGGACAACGGGTTGTGAATTCGTCGGTGGCCAGCGGGACAAGGTCATGGCCGCAGGCCTGCAGCATCTGTTTTACGTCGCATAGTCATGCATGCAGCTGCCTTTGTGGTGTAATGAGAGCCGAAAATAGTTGCAATTCCTAAGCATATTATGTACAAGTGAAAAAGACAAAAACTTGTAAAATTCGAAATAATACCTCCAAGTTACAATCTTGTAATTTGTCAAAGAAGAAAATGGAATATTTTAATAGATATATATTGGGATTGAAAATTGATGTCTCTAGTCTTCTGTAAAAAAGAGCATCAGAATGTTGGCATATGTGCGTGCGAGACTTTATATCGGCGTCTGACCGTTTGGGCAAATATAAATGCTCGGTGGTGGTGGCATTCTCGGAGGACGCATAGAATAGGCGGCAGGGTGTCTCTAAAAAGTCATAGATCTAATGAAATTGTTATACGGTACTAACGAGTCCAGATCCTCTGTCCAGTTTTTATGGTGCCTTATTATGTCCAGTGAATTTCAGCCATTCATTTATGCGGGCTCCACGTTTATTTATGAGGAGCTCACGCGAGACCCGCATAATGAATGACTGAGATTCACTGGACACAATAAGACACCATAAAACTGGACAAAGGATCTTATTCCGGTGCTAACAAGTTGTCGGGCACTGAAAGTGCATGCAAAGGAAAATTTACATAGGTATGGCTACGAATTGTTCCCCAGATAATCTATCGTAGAGACACATGTTAGTGGATTTTTTAATTGTAAAATTAGGGTTAAAAATTAAATTTGATCCAATAAAAGATATGATTAAATGAGTGGAAGTTCAGTGAAAACATGAGTCCTAATCAATGTGGGCTAGTTATGTATTGAGTCTCTTGATGAGGAGGTTCAATAAAGTTACTATAAATAGCTATTAAGGTCTCTTGCTGCCTGCTTAAATAAGTCCGTAGACGTTCAATATCTCTGACCCATTAAAAGGCGCATCTATTAAAAGAGGTGCAGAAATATATTAACAGTGTAAAGATATACAACTTTCATAAAGGTTAACTAAAAGTTTGAGGAGCTTGTTCATCATACAATGGATAACAAAACAAGTATTTTTTCGGGTTTTCTTTGTTAATACAAGTTCATGGTTGATTTTGAGTCCATTACTAAAGTTTGTATTATAACTAACACGTAATATTAGAGTGGTTCCATGATTGTATGAGATTGAACAAAGATTTTTTTAATTTCTCCATAAAGAAATCAAAGAAATTAATTTGCTTTTGCTTTTATAAACTACATATTTGTTGTTTGAATTGATGTTTAATAAGCATTGCATGGAAAATGGGTTTAAAATGGACTTCAAGGTGATTTTTTGGTAAAATATTATCAAAATCTGGTGAAAAATCATCGAAAAAATCATCAAAATTTGCCTTTTTTATGGCGATAGGAGGAACAAGCATTGAAGAAGCATGTTATTGCTTCTAGGATGAGCGTGGTGTGCAAACACCTGATACATCCAGAGGCATGTTAAGCAGGTAGCGTGTAGTATACACACTTACGACAACTGAGGTCAGCACACTATAGGACAAAAATACTCAAAATTTTCAAAATTCATAAAATGGTCCCTTAAGTTATTTTGGGTCAATTTTAAGGTCTTTTGAATTTAAAAAGTGATGTTTATAATTTTCTGAATTTATTACATTGGTAATAAATAAGATTTATCTCTAGAAAATTAAATAAAGTTATTAAAGCTATCATTAAGTGAATTTTCATGTGTTAGACTGGAAATAAAAGAGATACATGAGGTTTTGTTATCTCATATGGTGTATTTATGGTTTGATATTAGGGATGGCAATTGGTCATAAACCTGACCAGCCTGAGGCCTGACCCTTATAAGCAAAGCAATGCCGTTTTGTTGAAAACGACATTATTTTGCAATTTTAATTTGAAAAATAAAAATTTCAGGCATACTTACGCTTGGACCCTGCTTCGAATCGATCAGGCCTTGGGTTAGCCTAAACCCTAGTTGCAAGGGGCCAAGCAAAGCTTGCAAGGCCTGGTCTTACCTATTGTCATCCCTATTCGATATCACTTGATTATCACTCTGATTGAGTTTTTTGTGATAAATTCTCAAATATAGTTTGTTAATAATGTGTTCGGCATTGATATGTGATAATGAGTCTATGCATGAGGATTTTGCATTTATGAATGATAAATTGTCATATATTTTATGCTCATAAAGAAGAATGTGAGGATAATATACAAGAGTGTTCCTTGCGCTTGTAGTTTCATTTGGATACTATTGATAATACAGTCACCACAATGGCCTTTCAAGTTAATATCTAAATTGTTCTGCTTGCATATTTAGGGATGTATCTGGCCTTTGGTTACTCTTCCTATAAGTGTTGGCGTTATAAAAGATTTTGAGATGTGCCTAAAGGTATAAGATGGAGGAAAGTCATTACTTAAGTGATATATTCGCTCTTAGATGGTAGAGTCATAAAAGTTAATTTAAAAATGTTCATTGACATGTCTCTTTTCTTATTTGTTTAATCTTCATCAATCCAACCTAATCTAGTGAATTTCAAATTATTTCATAGCTAATAATTAATCAGTAACTTTCATACCTGCTCATGAATATATGCTGTTAAATACATGTGAGTTATGCCAAATGTTTCAGAAAGATTTCAAAGAACAATTAAACATTTTCTTTGCTCTTTGACTTTTGCTAAAATCTAATAGCTCCACATGGAGCTTGCGTGACAGACTGAAATGGTTGGTTGGATTACATTCTCTGGCACAAAGGAGAATACACATGTAAGATTCTGGCTCACTTAATTTTCAAAAAAAAAAAAAAGAGATTTTGGTGTGCTTGTTGCCCATGAATCTCAATTCCCTGTTTTCTGGTATTAAGTTTTGTTCTAAACCCTAAAGCCTACAGTCTTCTAAAATTTAAGAAAATTGAACTCATTTAGAATAATATTTTTTATTAGCTGCATCTCATATCTTCTTAGTTGTACCAAAAAATATAAATTCATTCAATTTTATTTTTCATAATATTTATTAGTCAGGACATAGTTATATTTTTTTGTTTGCGATATTTAAAATTGTATGTCGTTCTTTTTCTGTGGTTAAATTGTGCTTGTGGAGTAATTGTCATTTCCTCTGTTCCTTACGAACATTATTAGAGATTAGAGCTATCAAAGATAGCTTTACCCAATCAACTTATAGCTTTACCTAGGCCTTGGGTTAGCCCGGACCCTAGTTGTAGGGGGTCGAGCAACGCTCGCGAGGCCTGGCCTTACCTATTGTCATCCCTAGTCGATATCACATAATCATCACTCTGATTGAGTTTTCATGTGATAAATTCTCATATATAGTTCGTTAATAATGTATTCAGCGCTGATATGTGATAATGAGTATATGCATGAGGATTTTGCATTTATGAATGGTTAATTGTCACATATTTTATGTTCATAAAGAAGAATGTGAGGATAATATACAAGAGTGTTCCTTACGCTTGTGGTTTCATTTGGATACTAATGAGAATACAGTAACCACAATGGCCTTTCAAGTTAATATTTGAATTTTTTTACTTGCATATTTGGGGATGTCTCTGGCCTTGCGTTTGGTTATTCTTCCTATAAGTGTTGGCGTTATAAAAGATTTTGATATGTGCATAAAGGCATAAGATGGAGGAAAGTCATTATTTGAGTGATTTATTGGCTCCTGGATGGTAGAGTCATAAAAGCTAATGGTTCATACTTTGATTACTTTTATGTGGAGGTCTTATTTATATGTATTATGTATTCAACCCAAAAATGCTTCATAATATGTGTGATAAGATGCTTGTTACAAATACCATTTTGTGACTTTGAGTATCATTGTTGTCCTACATTTGTGCTGCCCATATTATCAATTTTGCAATTACCTTCTTTGTAAATAATAACAGTGTCATAATTGAAACCCTCACTGGTTTCAATTTTAAGAATGGAAGCAAGATGTGGAATTTGCATTGGAGATGGCAAATATCAATATGACTATGGTCTAAGGATAGGCCATTTACACCTACATATATCAATTCAAAGGCGACGAGAGGAACATATATAGCCTAGAAAAGGTCAAATAGGATGCGCTATTTAACCATAAAGAGATCCATACTAGACCATCTCCTAAGTGGACTTTAAAAAAAAACATAGAAGGGATTTCCTCAATAACAACTCATAGAGATATTTATGGTGGCACGATGTTCTACGTGAGTCCACGTTGGAAGGGCATCATACCAAAGTCGTACAATTAGGACTTTGATATGGTTTTATTTCGTTCATCGTATCGGAGGTTATGTTCTTTTTTGCTTTTTTTTTGGGCTTCTTTTCATTCGTCTTTGGTACCTACGATAAAGATCGGAGGTAATAGGCCCCAAAAAGGGATTGGGGTTTTAGATCATTGGGAAATCCCTTTTCTTAATACCCCTATTCTCCTTTCATCCGGAGCTGTCATAACTTGGGCTCATCATGCTATGCTCGTGAGGAAGGAAAAATGAGCAGTTTATGTTTTTTTCTAATGTTAAAATAGGTATCTTAGTAAAGGACTTGCACTCTATAAGATATACAAGAGTAGGGGGAGTAAGGGAGAATATAATTATAATGGTCCATCTTCAGACTAAGTTGAGGACGTTAAATATTTATATTCCTGAAGCTTGTATAGTTCACCAAGCTCTAAATAAACTTCCATCAAAGTTTGTATTCTAGTTATCACATACAATTCTCAAGATGAGGTTTGGGAAATAAAGGCATTAATCATCCATTGTGTTAATGAAGAAGAAAAGATGAATAACACAACTCATGCAACCTTAATAGAAATTAAGGGAAAGGCAAAGGTAAAGCCCCTTAAATTTAAAGGTAAGAAACCTAAATTTCCTATATATGTAGATATTGGTCAATCTAGTGTTGCTAGAGGTCCTAGGCATGTTGTAAAAACTATGATGTGTTTCTTTTATAAGAAGAAGAGACATAAGAAGCTAGAATGCTAGAAGTATAAAACCTGGAAAGAAAGACAAGATCTATCAGGTAGCCCCTTGGCTTATATGATATATGAGTCTAACCTTGCTATAGCTACATCAAGTTCTTGGTGGCTAGATAGTGGAGTCTCTAATCATGTTGCTTCCACAAAAAATGGATTTATATAAAAGAGAAAGCCAAATAGGGAGGAGGAAAAACTGATGGTAGGCAATAACATAAGTTGATACAATCTCTATAGGGGATGTTTCTTTGAACCTTGATTCAAGGTTTAAGCTTGTAAAACATGGCACATTTTATATACCATCATTTAAATAGAATTTGATCTCTATATCTGTTTTGGATAAAGCAGGTTATAGTTTTGTCATTGAAACTTCTGTTGTAAAGTTATCTTTCAATGCAAAATATGTTAGTACTTCGTTCTAGTTATATGTATTATATAAAATGTGTATTGCCCTGAATGAGATGTGTGCTTCTTCATATATTGTCGAAAAAGTCACTAAAGAGAGAACCTTGATAAAAGAGAAGTTAAACATGTTGGGGCATAAAAGGTTATGTCACATTTCTAGAGATAAAATTGAGAGATTAGTTAAGGATAATATTCTGCTAAACTACAAATTATGATGATCAAGAAACATCAGTTGACTATTGCAGGGGTAATTTGATCAAAATAAAGAAAAATGGGTTAATTCGTGCTTCTGGCTTATTATAACTCATACATACGGATATATATGGACCTTATAAAGTTACATTTTGTAATTCAAGATATTCTCTAACATTTATTAATGACTCTCACAGTAATAGATAAATGTTTTTGCTTAAAACAAGTTTGAAGTTCATGAGAAATTCAAGATTTTTCAGGCAGAAGTTGAGAACCAATTGGGAAGGTCAATTAAGATTGTTATATCAAATCGTGGAGATAAATATTATGGAAAACATAATGTTTTAGGACAAGAAAAAGGTCTAATAACTAAATATGTAGAATTACATGGAATAGTAACTTAGTCCACTATGCTAGATAGTCTTAAGCAAAACGGAGTGGTCAAAAGGTGGAATTGCACCTTAAAGGACTTGATGAGGTCAATGCAAAGTAAGACTAATTTACTTGATTACCTTTGAGGTGAAGCCATAAGAATATCCATATATATACTTAATAAAGCCCGAAGCAACTTAGTTTCAAAGATGCCTTTTAAAATCTAAAAGGGTGGAAGCCTAACCTGACTCATATTCGTGTATAGGGCTGCTCTGCTGAGGTACATTTATATATTCCTTATGAAGAGAAGTTGTATTCTTGTTTGACTCATTATTACTATTTTGGATATCCTAACCACTCTAAGAGATAGAGATTTTACTATAGAGATGGAGGATTTAGAACAGTGGAATCGCATACAACAAAGTTTCTAGAGTATAATGTCTATGATGAGGGTGGTCTTTCTTACCCTTCAAATGATAAAAGGCTAGATATTGTAGTTATTTCTTATCCATCACTCATACAATTAGAATTAGTGAATCAAGGTCTCAATATTATACCAATACAAAAACAAGAACACATACATGTGCAAATTGAAGCTCCTAAGGTACAAGAGCATATTGAACCAATTCAATTAAAAAGATCCAATAAAGTGAGAAAACCTACTATCTCATTTGATTACATAGTTTATTTAGGTAAACAAGACTATGATACTGAACATGTAGTAGATCTAGTTATTTTTCAATAAGTTATTTCTAGACCTCATACAGATTTTTATAAGATACAATAAGGGATGAGATTCAATCCATGAAGCATAATAAAGTATAGGAGTATATGGATTTACCTCTACAAGGCCAAAAAGGACTCTTAGGTTAAAGTTAAGTGGTTCAAACTTGGGTTAATTGCCATAGGGTTTAGTTAGAGAGAAGAGATCGAATTTAATGCTACCTTTTCTTCTGTATCCTCTAAAGATACATTTAAAGTAACTATAACAATAGTGACTCATTATGATATGGAGTTACATCAGATGGATGTCAAAACCACTTTCATAAATAAAGATCTTTGTGAAGAAATCTATATATAACAACCTAAAGGATTTCAAGATTAAGACAAAGTTGACATCGTTTGTAACCTAAGAAAATCCATATATGGTTTGAAACAAGCGTCCAGAAAATGGTACCTAAAGTTTGATGAGGTTATTACCTCATTTGGCTTTATGAAATTTAAGGTTAAAAGATGCTTGTGTTATAAGGTTAGGGGAAGCAAGGTTATCTTTTTACTTTTGTATATGGATGATATCTTGCTCACATCAAATGACTTAACCATGTTGTATGAGGTTAAATAGCTTTTGGCTAAGCATTTTAACATGAAAGACCTTGGTGAGACATCTTTTGTCTTAGTTATTCATATTCACAAAGACAAGTCTCAACAAATGAGTCTCTCACAGAGCACATAAATTGAGTGGGTGCTATAAAGGTTTAATATGATCGATTGTAAAACTATTATAGCACTTATCTCTAATGGAGAGAGATTATCTTTGGCATAATATTAAAAGAATGATACAAAAAGAGAGATTATGAAGAATGTTCCTTATTCTAGTGCAATTGGTAGCCTGATGTATGCTCATGTGCACACTAGACTGAGCATTGCATTTGTTGTTAGACTGTTGGGTAAGTATCTGACTAACCCAGGAATAGACCACTGGAATATAGTCTAACAAGTTTTGAGATATCTAAAGGAAACTAAAGATTATATTTTGAAATTCAGGAAAGTCAACAGCCTAAACCTGATAGGTTATACAAATTTAGATTTTCTATGTACATAAATGATAGAAAGTCCACATCAAGGTACACTTTTATATTAGCAGATAGTGCAATATCGTTGAAGAGTGTCAAGCAGCCACTAGTAACTTCTTATACTATGCAAGTATGGTTTGTGGTATGCTCTGGGGTTGCTTTACTGGTAGTTTGGCTCAGGAACTTAATTTATGAGTTGTTTGTGGTTAATTTTATGGCTATACCTATTCAGTTATATTGTGATAATCTTTTATTTTATTATTCAGTAACAATAATAAGAATATCACAGGATCTAAGCATTTGGAGGTCAAATATTTGATCATAAAGGAATCAATACAAAAAGGGGACATTGAGGTGGAGCATTTGGAGACTAAGGGCATACTTGTTGATCCTCTGACTAAAGGAGTTCGTCCAGTTGTTTTTGAAAGACATGTGTATGGTATGGGTTTACAGAAGTCCTTAGATACTGCTAGTTAGGGTTCACTATATTAGCTATTGATACATTTGTACAAATTTCATGTATATGACAATATAAGTTTATGTATATTGATGATCATCATTTTGTTTTCAGTTATAGAAATTGTTGTACATTGTCATAATACAGGTGAAATTCTTATGATCTGTGTCGATCTTAAGCATTTTAAAGGTCATTGGGCATATTTATACAGATTGACCTAACCCTATGTCTTCAGGACACATATAAATACATTTATAAATTCATGGATTTGATAAGATATAGGGGGTGTAAGTATTCAATCCCATAAGGGTTTTCTCTAATGTAGTTTTGCATTCAGTGAGAGAAAACAAATTTCTCTAATACGATTTATCATAAAGTTAAGAGCAATTGAGACCAAAAATAGATAGATAATACATTTCAGATCATACAGGTATCGTCATAGTTTGTTACACTCCATTTTCTCATTCAGATAGTGAGTTGTTAGATATACGTGATTGTATTGGATCTGTTTCTTAATACCATATGCATTTGATATAATGTAAGTATTTAATCTCATAAGGGTTTTCTTTAATGCCTTTTTGCATTTAGTGAGAGAAAACAAATTTCTTTGATGTGATTAGCATAAAGTTTGGAGAGATTAAGACTGACAAACGGATAAATGATACATTTCAGATCATACAGGTATCATCGTAGTTTGTCACAATTTATTTTTTCATTCATGTTAGTAAGGAATTAGATATGCATGATTATATCAAATCTATATCGCATATGACACATGCATTCGATATTTTTCAGTATCGAAAGCCTTACAGTACCGAATGATGGTCTTTCATTATCTTTGGATCAAATTTCTTAATTTGTTCGACCTTTACATTAATTTTTCTTAACCACTTTTACTGTTTTTATTGTTGTTATAACTACTATAATTAATATTTGTCTAAGAGGGATAATGTTAGTGATTTTGTTAGTTAGATGATTATTAATTGCAATTTTTATAAAATTAATGTTAAGAAAATCAAATTTAATTTAGATTAGAGATCATAAAGAATCCCAATAAAATTAAATGGGCAGAAGTCTAGTGAGAAAAATAAGTTATAATCAATGTGGACCAGTTATGTATTGGGCTTGTGATGGGGAGATCTAATAAGGTTACTATAAGTAACTGCTAAAGTCTACTACTATCTGCTTAAATAAGTTTGTAAATGTTCAATTTCTTTGACCTGTTAAGAGGCACAAACATTAAGAAAGACACAGAAAGACGTTAACGACATATAGACATACAACTTTTATAAAAGTTAATCAAAAGTTTTAGGAGCTTATTCAAATATTGAGGAGATTGTTCAAGCAATTCAACAACTTGTTTACTGAACAATGGATAGCAAAACAAGTATTTTTTTCACATTTTTTTCATTAATACAAGTTCATAGTTGATCCTGGTCTATTGTTATAGTTCATGTATAATTAATAACACGCACTATTTGGAAAAGAATGTCGACAGTCAAGTAATATCTTCTTTTTATTTTTCCTTTTCAGTTATAGTCCCTTTCCTGGCCTCTGTGTGAAAGGCTTCAGGTTATTGGTTAGCAATGGAATTTTAGGTCCAGCTCATTTACATTCTCATCCCAAAATGCCTTCTTTTATTTATTTATTTTGAATGAATTTAAGATAATTTATATATAATTCTTAATCTTTTAATATTATAAAAAATATATTATTAATTTTTAATTAACAATGCTAATGCTGGCCAATCTAACGTAGGACGAATCATAACCACCATGAGATGCGAAAACAGAAAAGATGAAGAACAAAGGGACAACTAGAGAGGAACGGGTTGAGGTGTTAGTTCCTGATTCTGGTGTTATCTGTTTATTGGTCATAGACATGGATCTCTCTCCTGCAGTTCGATCTATCTTAGTTGCCCCGTCTTCATCACATCACAGTCATCCCTGGACGCCGTTCTTCTTGTGTAAGAGTCGGTGATCCTTCATATACCATTGAATCTCTTCATTGCTACCTATTTCACCTCAGAACTATGAATCACCGAATACTCCATTGTCGTCGACAATCAGCTAATATCTTGGCAATCACCGACAATAGTGAGAATCAGCCCGAGAATGAAAGAAGAGAGATAACAAAAGAGAAAGGAGGACAAGCATGAGAGAGTTTCAGGGAGAACGCGACAGGGAGAAAATAGAAAGAAAGATGAAAAATAAGGAGCTGGTTGAAAATAACAGAGATTTGGAAGGAAACAAAAAATGATCTTGTTGACAAAACGAGGAAGAAGTAAACAGAAAAATTAGGAGACCAAGCATGACAAAGAAAGGGAAAAAAAAAAAACAATACACGGTGCAATTCTACGGAATCACTGGAGAAAGATAAGAGCCAGTGATTGGCGCTACAACACAGAAGATGCTTTATCATGTTATAGATGGATTGGAAGCACCTCCTCACTGATGGATCGTTCAAGTTGGTATGTGACATAAATCTATTCTTCTTAGTGAAAACCCAACCTATTTGATGAAATGCGGACGAATTAAGGTGAAAATTAAAAAGAATTAAAATTGATCTGCTATAAAAACAATTAAGTACTCCAGTAAAAGATTTGTTTAAAGAAATTGAAGTTCAATAAGTAAAATGACACCTCATTAGTGTTGGATTGAGAATGTATTAGGCCTGTAATAAAGAGTCTAATAAAATTATTATCAATAGCAACTAGGTTTGCTACTGTCTGCTTAAGTAAGTTTAGAGAAATCAAGAATTCTCTGACATGTTAGGTGTTCCATGCAATTACAAAGGTGTAGAAAGGCTTTGTTAGTATCGTTTCAGGTGACTTTCATTAAGGATGATCGAATACATGTATACTTCTGTATTCTCTCTATTTATACCAGTCTATAGTTGATCTTGGGTTGATCAATAAAGCTCTTACTATGCCTAACATGTGGTATTAGAGTAGTTTCAAAACTGAATAAATTTGAATAATTTTTTTTATTTCTCCAATTTTTACTTGAATAAATTGCATATATATATATATATATATATATATAGTTTTGGTTGTTTTTTGTACGGGTATTGTAAGAAAATAAGAGAAAATGTACATTTTTTTGGTGATTCTTCAATGAAAAGTCCCTATAATTTGGTGATAACTTTCCAAATACAATAATCAAAGGTCACCTATTTGAAGGGTAAACTCCAATGCATAAGACTCTTTGTTTTGCGAGAGAGCATCAATTGTACGTAGCTTTCCCTTTGCATTTTGCAAAGAGGTTATTTGTGCTACTCGAACCCATGACTTTTTCCCTTTGCATTTTGCAAAGAGGTTATTTGTGCTACTCGAACCCATGACTTTTTATTCACAAAGGAGTAAACATTACCGGTTACTAAAAAGCTCGCCCTCAAAAGTTGCCTATTTGAGCCTATGAAAAAGTGCACAACATGCGGTTATGATGCTTTAGTATAAGTCCCATGCATTAGAAAATTGGTACATGCAAACACAGAACATGTGGCACACGTTAGGCATGTGTCGTGCATGCATTATAAAGTTGGGACGCATATGTGCGAATCTGGCATGTGTTTTATATGCATCATATATGCTATAGGTACATTAGGCATGCTACATGCATTTGGTTCATGCATCTGGCTATCATGTGCAATGCTCACTTGCACAACTTCACCTAATACTTACATTAGTATGCTAATGTTTGTGCACTACTAAATAAAAAATAATAAAATTTTAAAATTTGCAAAAAAAATGTTCCTTTAAGTTGTTTTAAATCATTGTTGTGGTCATATGGATGCATATGATATATAAACCCACATATGGTATAATTACAAAAGTTAATGAAGTGTACTCTTATCGATTTTATATAGAGAACTTGACCTTATATGTTATGTATTCTGCCCACTAGTATTTGATAATATATTGGATAAGATGCTCATGAGTTATTGTTTATGACTTATGCTAATAATATACATTATCTGTTTTACAGTCACCCTTTTTGTAAATAACAATAGTGTCACAATTGAAACCTTGACTAGTTTTAATTTTAAGAAATATAAGTAAGATGTGGAGTTCACTTTAGAGATGGTTGACATCAATATAGCCATAATTAGGGATAAGTTATCCAATTCACATCTATTAGTACACAATCTAATGAGGCAGCTTATGCAGGCTAAGAGTAGTCAAATAGGAAATGTTATGTAGCCATAAAGAGGTCCATTCTAAATCTTCTACTTAATAGACGTTTTGACACCAATATAGTCAAGGATTTCATCAATAATGTGTCTTAGAAGTATAAAGTATCATCTAATGCCAAGATTAATCCTATTTTGAAAGAATTATATTATATGAGATACACAATGGTAGGATGAGTGAGGGAATTCATTATTCGAATAGTGGACCTCTAAAGTAAGCTAAAAACCTTGAATGTTGTTATTTTTATGACAGTATTGTGTAATAAGCTCTTAACACTCTTCCTTCATATTTGACATTCTTGTTACTATTTACAATTCTCAAGATGAAGATTGGGACATAAATTCCTTGATCCCTAGTTGTGTTTTAGATGAGGAAAAGTTAAAGGACTCTAGTCAGGTAGCTTTGATTGTTACCAAAGGAAAAGCAAAAGCCAAACATGGAAAGTTCAAAGGTAAAGCTTCTAAAAGACCTCCACATAGAAAATAAGGTCATGCTAGTACTATGAGAGGACTTACAAATGTCGTGAGGAGTATGTATTGTTTATTAATATAAAGAAGGGATATTAAAAAACATGATTGGATGAAATACAAAACCTAGAAAGACAAACAAGAACTATTAGGTAACTCATTGTCTTATGTTATTCGTGAAAAATATTATTATAGCCATATATAGTTCTTCGTGGCTTGATAGTGGAGCTTCTAATCATGTTACCCATATAATGGAAGGATTCATATTAAGGAGATAACTAACTAAAGATGAGTCTAAACTGATGATTGGCAATAATAAAGAAGTGGATATTGTCTCTGTTGGAGTTGTTTGTTTGAGTTTTTATACTAGTTTCATACTTGTTTTATATGACACATTTTATATAATATATTTTAGACAAACTTTAATTTATAAATCAGTTTTGGATAAGGCTACAATTTTGTAATGAAAAACTAATGCACATTTATCTTTTGATACAAAATATATTAGTAGAACTTTCTAGTCATATTGATTATGTAAAATGTGTTTAAATCCTAATAAGATTTATGCTTATTCATATATTATTAATAAGATAGTAATAAATGGCCTCTGTTATACGAAATATTGACATGGATAAAAAAGGAACTGTTCAAATAGCATCTACTAACATCACCAAAGACCTTATCAAAATATTTTGACAAGAAGGTTTTATTGAAAATATGAGAAAACATCAAGGAGGCATATGTATATGTTGTGATATAAAAGATCAGGTAACATCTCTACTTTAGCGATAGAGTTGAAAGACTAATTAAGGATAACATTTTTTCAATTTTGGATTATAATGATAAAGAGACGTGTTGATTTTTACATGAGTAAGTTTACTAGAAATTATTCATATTGATATATATGGTCCTTGTTTATTTACTATTTGTAATTCTAGATATCTTTTGGCTTCCATAAATGATTATTTCTATTATGGTTATGTATTCTTGATTAACAAAAAGTATGAAGTTCTTAGTAAATTCAAGATCTTTAAAACTAAGGTTGAGAACTAATTAGAAAAATCAATCAAGATTGTTAGATTTGATTATAGATGTGAGTATTATGGTAGACATGGAGTTTCAAAATAGGAAAATGGTTCGTTTGCGAAATACTTAGAATCATTTAAAATTATGACTCAATTTGCAATGCCAAGTAGTCATAAATAGAATGGTATAGTCAAAAGGTGGAATCACACCTTAAAAAATATATTGGGGAGCATGCAAAGCATGACTAGCCTTCTAGATCATCTTCGGGGAGAAACCATCAAAACTACTTTATACATTCTTAATAGAGTTTTTGGCAAATTAATAACAAGGATACCTTTTGAATTTTAAAAATGGTGGAAACTGAGCCTTATTCATCTTCATGTATGAAGTAGCCTTATTGAAGTACATTTGTCTAATCTTAATAAAGACAAACCACATTCTCATTCCAGTCATTTTTATTTTGTAAGTTGTGCTGACCATTTTAATGGCTATAGATTTTATTGCAGATAGGGAGAATATGTAATTTTAGTATCACAGATAGTTAAGTTTTTGAAACGATATGTCTATGATGAAACTAGTCCTTCTCACATTTCAGATGATACCAGAGTCAATACATTTTTTTTTTTGGGTATCCTTCACCAATTCAGTTAGGTTTAGTGGAACCTAGACCTAGTGTCATTCCAGTATAAGATAAAGAAGCAATACAAGTATAAAATATGTTTCTTGTGACATATGATCAACCTCAACTAGTTCAGTTAAAAAGATCCACCAGGGTCAGGAGACCTACGATATCATCTGACTGTATAGTCTATCTAGGTGAAAATGACTATGATATAGGTCATGTTATAGATACAGTTACTTTTTAGATGTTATTTCTAGTCCTCATGTAGAGTTATGGTGGAATGTAATAAGGGATAAGATGTAGCCTATGAAATACAATTATGTACAGAAACTTAAAATTTACCTTATAACTATAAGTATATTAGCCATAAGTGGATATATAAAATCAAGGACTCCCAAGGAAAAGTTGAGTGGTCTAAAGCTAGAATAGTTTTTATGGGTTTCACGCAGAGAGAAGGAATAGACTTTAAAGTCACTTTCTCTCCCATATCCTCTAAGGATGTATTCAAAGTGATTATGGTAATAGCTTATCATTATGATATGAAGCTACATAAGTTAGATGTAAAAACTATTTTTTTAATGAAGACATATAAGAGGGTCTATAGAGCGCAACTTAAAGGGTTATAAAATCATGAAAAAGTCATATAATATGTGAATTGAGGAAATTTTTATTCAAATTGAAACAGGCTTTCTAATAACGGTACTTAAAGTTTGATAAGGTAATCACCTCAATTGGCTTTGTGGAGAACTAAAGTTGAAAGATACTTATACTACAAGTTAAATGGGAGTAAGATTGTCTTTCTACTTTTATATGTGGATGATGTCTTGCTTGCATCAAATAACTTAACCATATTGCATGGGGTTAATAGTTGTTGGCTAAGCATTTTAATATAAAAGGACCTAGGTGAAGCATTTTTTATCCATGTTATTCAAAGTCATTGGTACAAGTCTTAAAAATTGTTATTTCTATCATAAAAGGCACATATTGAGTGAGTATTACAAATGATTAATATGGAGAATCATAAATTTGGAGTAATACCAGCCTCTCATAAAGAGAGCATGTTTTTGATATAGTGTCTAAAGAATGAAGTAGAAAGAGAGGTTATAAAGAATGTTCCTTATTTTAGTGTTTTTGACAGCCTAATGTATGCTTAGTTATGGACTGGAATAAATATTACGTTTGTAAATAGACTATTAAATAGATATTTATCTAACCCATAAATAAACTACTAGAATGCAATCAATTGTTTTTAAAGATATGTTTAAGGAATAAATAATTAAATGTTGACATTAGGGAAAGCTAAGAGTTTAGACTTAATTGGTTATACAGATTTTGTTATGTGTCAAAATGATAAGAAATCCACGTTAAGTTGCATTTTCATAACAACAAATTGTGTTATTTTACGTAAAAGTGGCAAACAAACACTTGTGACATTTTTAATTATACATGTAGAGTTTGTTTCATATTATAAGGCTATTACATAGGCACTTTGGTTAAGAAACTTGATTTATGAATTGTTTTTGGTTGATTCAGTTTCGAGACCCATCTAATTGTGTTGTGATAATATTTTTGATGCATTGTTAAGTAATAATAACAAAAATATCATAAAATCCAAGTATTTGAAGGTTAAGTATTTGACCATAAACTAACTTATACAAAATGTTGACGTCGTTATATAACATATTCTTATTGGGCATATATTGGCCAATTCGTTAACTAAGGCACTCTATCCAATCCTTTTTGGGATGTATATCTACAATATGGGTTTGTTGAAGTCCCTTAACACTATTAGTTAGGGATTATTGTAATTTTTATTTTGATACAATTATATTTTCATATATTATGAATTATATATTTTTATGATTATCATTTCACTCTTAGTCATATAGATTGTTCTGCATTGTAGTAATATAGGTGTATTTTTTAAGATTTGTGTTAATCTTAAGTATATTATATTCATTAGGCATATATATAGTGTAAACATGATATCTATGTCCGTTAACACATAAAGATATCTTGAGATATACTTATATATAGGTTGTATCAAACATATTAGGATAAAAAGTTTTAATCCCATAAATGTTTTCTCTAATGTAATTTAGTATACAATGAAAGAAAACATTTAGTAAACAGTGAAAGAAATGCATCTTAGCATTCAATAAGATAAAACAAAGTTCTCATAAAGTTCAGAGAATCGGTGCTAACAAAAGAGACATGGTATATTACAAATCATACATATACTATTTTTGTTTGTCACACTCCATGTTCATGATGTTTTCCATTATTGAAAACATTACAAGACTAAATGATGGACTTTCTTTATCTTTAGATCAAATTTGGTTTAAATGTTAAACAATATAGATTTTATTCTCTTAGATTTTATTATTTTTATTTTATTATAAATATAGTAATTAACATTTGCTCAAGAGGGAAAATGTTCAGATTTTTAATTCCTTGGACATTTATTAATTACTAATTTTAAAGTTAAAGTTAAGAAAAAAATTAAAAATTGATCTAGTATAAAAATATTGAAGTGACCAATAAAAGATCTAGTTAAATAAGTTGAAGTTTAGTGAGAAAAATAACAACTTATGAATTTATGTCATGTACTTATTGAATCTGTGATGGGGATCCAATAAAGTTACTATAAATATTTACCAAGTCTCCTGCTAGGATCTCTGCGACTTATTAGGAGCTTCTTATGTTAAGAAAGGTGTGAAAAGACCTTGTCATTATTGTTTTAGGTAACTTTTATTAAGAACAATCGAAAGTTTCAACAGCTTGCTCAAAAGGTTGAGGAGCTTGATTGAACACTTCAACAGCTTGCTCATATAAACATAGATAGCAAAATATGTATATTTCTACATTATCTCTAGTTATACAAGTTTATGGTTAATCTTACACCAATAAATAAGTTCATAGTATATTTAACATGTAGAACATGAAATAGAATGGAGATGATGGCAAGAAGAACTAGTATAGTAAATGGAAGAGAAGGCCATAAAATAATATATAAGAGAAACAAAGTTGTCTTTGAAAGGGAGAACCTTAAAAGAATTTCTCTTCATTTTAACTATTTTTAATTAGGATAAAAGTCATATATCTTCCCTATAGTTTAAGAAACTTTAGAAAAGTCCATGAATTTTGTAAATTTTCAAAAAACATTCCTTTAAGTCTTTAGTTTTCTAACAAAAACCTTTATCTTAGACTTTGCTAAAAAAAATAACAATGAAAAATACGTGATATTAACATTAAATATAAATTAATCAAATGTCGCTAATATGATAACCTAATTCAACCCGCAAACTCTATTCATACTAATTAAACTTAAGAGAAGATGACTTTCTAAAAAACTAAAAATTTGAAAAAAAATCAAAATTTTGTGAATTGAAGAATTTAAAAAAAATCTTAAATTATAGGAGATGTTTATGTCTTTTACCCTTTTAATTATTTTAAATGTCACATATGTACTAATATGTAAATTGAATAAAATATATGAAAGTCAAAGGCATTAACAATAAACTATTTTTATTAAAAAATTAAATATTTAATTTATATTTTTAATAATTTTTGTTTTTATTATAATCAAATAAATTTTATAATTTACCATCGTCGATTTCTTTTTGAAGTATGATTAAGGGATTTACTAAAGTTTGAACAATATAAAGTACCTAGTTTTAACATTACAATTCAGCATGTTTTGGAACTAATTAGGTTCAACTAATTTTCAATGCAAATAATACTTGTTTTTTCTCAAAATACCCTTTCTTTGGGAATTTTTGAAAGAATAACAAAGACAAAATATTGTAATTTCATGATTTCACCTTTTCAAGGCAGTTAATAAACAATTTTAATGTATTAATACTGATTTATAATAAGAATGCAATTAGTCTATCTAAAGCGTAATAAGATCTTATTATCTGAAATATATATTAATGTAATATGTGACGATACCTTAGTTACGTATCTCGGATCAAACGTGAAAGGGCAATAAACGAAGAAATACAGAAAATATTTCATAACTTCAAAAGAGCTTTCTGAAACCAAAACGAGCTTGAATCCACTGCCGTCTTCACGGGAATCGCTCGTCAGGATGCAGTCAACATCTTTCTACAGTTTTCTCAAAACATAAGCTCTCTTAACGGGTCAGATAATCCTTATGCTTACGAATGACATGAGTAACTACAGGAGACCTTAACCTTTATATATAACTTCTATATCGAGCTTTCCCATCACAAGCTCGATATGGGTCCGATCTATACTAATCAGGATCCATTTTCCACCCTGACTTTGACCCATTGATTTAGATCATTTATTGGGCCACTTTATTATCTTTATTCGGATCAAATTACGTATCTTAACCGATAAGTTACTTGAAAAAACCAAAAATGCAATTAAATTTTGTCCAACTTTATGGAAAAATTAAAAAATATATAACATTCTCCCCCTTGGACAATACTTAATTACGGTATTGACTCAAGTTGAAAACTATTTAAAAACTTGGTTAAGCTACGCTACTGTACTAGTCGACTAAGTTTAAAAACAAAACATTTGATCCAAAGATAATGAAAGCCTACCATTTCGTCCTGCAAGGCTTTCAATACCAAAAAGTATCAAATGCATATGCCATGTGCAACACAGATCCGATACAATCACATATACCTAATACCTCACTAACATGAATGAGAAAATGGAGTGTGACAAACTAGGATGATGTCTTTATAATCTAAATTATATCATCTTCGTTTGTAGGTCTCGATTTTTCCAACTTTATGCTAAACTGAATTAGAGAAATCGTATTTTCTCTAACCGAATGCTAAACAGCATTAGAGAAAAACTTGTTTCCTCTCACCAGATACTAAACTGCATCAGAGGAAACCTTTATGTTCTCCAACTGAATGCTAAACTGCATTAGAGAACTTTTATGGGATTAAAACTTATATTCCCCTATATCATGTGAAACTTTAAAGATATCTATAGAAAATTGTATGCGTTTAAATGACATAAGCTTAAGGTCAATCTGTATATATGCTCAATGACCTTTAAATGCTTAAGATTGAAACAAATCTTAATACTTTCATACGTATTATGACAATATATGATAACATGTATTACTGATGATAAATGATGATCATCTTTATCAATGAACCATCATACTGTCATAATATATCAAATTTATAAATGTATAAATGTATATGGAGCAAACATAACGAACCTCTAACTAACAGTGTCTAAGGACTTCAAAATACCCATGCTGTATATTTGTATTTCAAACACAAATGGGTGAAGTGCTTTAGTTAAAGGATCGACTTATAGTTTCTCAATTCTTAAATGCTCCAAACCTTAATGTCACCTTTTCGTGTCAACTCCTTCAAGGTCAAGAATTTGACCTTCAAGTGCATAGACCCTGTGATGTTCTTATTGTTGCTAGATAACATAGCAGCAAGATTATCACAGTACAACTGAATGAGTCTAGTCATTGAATCAACCACAGATAACTCAAAAATTAAGTTTCTGAGCTAAACCATTTATGAAGCAGCCATATAGCATGCACTCTGCATGCATGATGGAGGAAATCACCCGTGTCTACTTGATACTCTTCTACGACATTGTACCATCTGTAAACTTAAAAAACTGTAACCTTAAGTGAACTTTCGATCATCCAGACACATAGCTAAATTTGAATATGAATTTCCTATGAGATTTAGTCTGTTGACTTTTTTATATGTCAACATATAATCCTTGATTCCCTTTAATTATCTCAACTCTCACTTGACTGCATTTCAATGGTCTACACCTAGGTTAACCAGATATTGACAAACAATCTAACAGTAAATGCAATGTCCCATCTAGTACTTACCCGAGTATACATCAAGCTATTAACCATACTAAAATACAGAACATTCCTCATAACCTCTCTCTTTACTTTATTCTTTGGATATGGTTCCAAAGATTATCTCTGACTATGAGAGATAGGTGCTACAACAGGTTTACAGTTAACCGTATTAAACCTTTGTAACATATACTGAAAGCATGCACTCTGTGAGAGGTATGATGAGTGTTAAGATCTGTCCTAGTGAATCTGAATACTTAGGATAAAAGATGTTACGATAAGGTCTTTTATATCAAAATTCTCGACCAAATTTTGCTTAACCTTATACAACATGGTCAAGTAATTTGATGTGAGCAATATATCATCCACATGCAGTAATAGGAATATAACTTTGCTCCCCTTGACCTCATAGTACAAGCATCTTGTAACATCCCACCCTCGACAGGAAGGGTAAAATAGTAAATTGTCATAGGATGAAATTGATAGGGATTAATTAGTATTGTTCATGCATACTAGAAGTGGTACGTAGTAAAATTTGTGCACATGCAAATCACT
>JAOTAX010000198.1:43294729-43309288 GCA_025629825.1 Erythroxylum guanchezii
AATGACCAGATAAAATGGACGAACGAGATGGATTAACAAAGGCACAACATTCAATGACTACATAAAATGGACGAACGGGATGGAATGCTTGGCACAACATTCTATGAACAGATATAAGCCGTCAGATTGAGATGGACAAATGGACGAACAGGATGAATTGTGTGGTCACAACATTCTAGCCGTCAGATTAAATGGACGAGCGGGATAGATTGCGTAGTCGTCCATCCCAACTCGTCCTTAGTATATATACTTAATAATTGACAGCATTATTGCCTTACAATATAAAATATCGAATGATAGATGCCACTAATTGCCAATATCAATAAGCAAATTAAATTACTCATTACACTATAATATGTTTTAATAGCAGAAGTTACCAAAATTCAACGGTTTTAAAGTAGTTATTGTGTCACATTCACACGAGAATATGTTGTTACTTTCAAGAGAATAAAGGCAACTTTAGTGATTGCACTTCTTTTTGTATTTTATAAAATGGCTATGATTTATTTAAATTTGTGGCCTTGAATAATTTTTAAAAAATAATTAACTTAATTTGAAAAACAGAATGTAAATAAGTTTATTAACAATTACCATTTTTTTTTTACAAATGTTAATAAATAATTGGTAGACTCCAAACCAAATTATCATTTCCTTCTTCTTTTATTAAAATTAGAGCGAAAAAAAGGGGTAAGGTCAGTGTGATTCGTGGCCTTTGCTTCATTGTGGCCCATAATTGGCGTCATGTTCGGCACTTCTCCATTATGTGACTCGGACTAATGCTTTATCAATTGCTTGCGCTCCTTTTCATGGTGAAAGGTAGGTCTCTTCTTTCGTCATCTTGCGACCTCTAATTAAGATCCTTACATTTATATTTTAATTAATTTAATTTTCAAGGTCGACTGATTGTAGCATGTTTGCGTTTTGATGCATGATTGTAGTTTAATTATAACACCCTTTATAACCAATATGGACTTTTTCATGACACATCGTTTGTGTTTCTGGAGTCAATAATTGTATTTAGACCTCCCAATGGATTGTACTTCCATGTTTTCAACTAATGATTAACACCAAATAAATTTTGTGATTGTGATATGAGTTAGCTGGGCATCTGCGGAAGTAGAATCAATAGTATCTGACACCTGAGGAGCAATAAATTTCAGGACCAAATGGAAACCAACAACTATACTCAATGATGTCTACACAAAAATGATCACTGATGCCCTGCACAGAAAGAAAGCCAAAACAGAATAAACAAGACCCTGAAAGCTGAAACCCCCCATATTACATAACAGAACCAGACATTGCAGAGTTTCAAGACATTACCATTTCTTATCACGGTGATTCAAGGAAGCCAGTTTTGGTCAAAACAGCATTCCTTACTCTGCTAAGATCCCTACCTTTCAGGGTCCTACCAACACCTTCGCATACAGAAAATGAAGAAATCCGAGTCCTTGCAAGCCTTGTTGCAATCAACTCATGTGGGGGCAGCTTCGATATGAATTTACCGTCATCATCATCTTCTTCTTCTTCACTGTCACCACCACCATCATCATTTTCACTGCCATCAGGACCGCCGTGGTTATCATCAATCCATGAATTTACGTTTTTTGAGGCTTTCTTGGATTTTCTTCCAGAAATCATAGACCAGTCAGGAATGTTGACAGGTGCTGATTGTTGCTGCAGAAGTTTGATTTCATGTGAAGATGTGTTACTGCTACTGTTACTACCAGCAGTTGTTGCTCTTGGAATCATTCTTGCGGCACTTGGGAAGTTTCTTGAAACAGAAACTGAGGGTTCTATGGATTTGTTGTTAGATGCTTGAAAGGTTGAATCTTTACTTTCTTTTAAGACATCCCAGACATCCTCTTCATCAAAGTCTCCATCTCTCAGTGATCTCCACAAGCCACTGCTCTGCCTCGATAAGTCACGCCTATAATCCATTGCCAATTGCCTGCAAATTTACAAACTACGAAAATATTATACAGACTTGAAATTTTACGGTCTTTAAAATTCGCAATTCAAGAGAATAAGATACAAAGAAAAGAAAAGATTTTCAGAGATGACATAGATTGGCACCAAACTAAGTCGCAAACCGGAAAAGCAGTTCATGTAAAGAAGAAGAACTGAGAAAAAGAAAAGAAAATAAAAAGGAATCCAACTTTTTGATGAATTTTCAAAAAAAAAAACTTTTTGATGAATTGAGAACCTTCAAAAAACAGTCTCAGCTTTCCTCGGGATTCTAAAGGGAAATCTGCGACATGTAACGGATATTCTGAATTAATCAAGAAAATCAAGCATTTTTTCTTTTTCTTTTTCTTCTCTCGACAGAATTCAGGGAACAAACGAAAAGAAAAGGATTGAAGAGTGAACAAGTTCCCTTCTTTTGATCATCAGATTCTTATTTCTGGCCCTCAAATCTGTTAAAAGAGTTGGTGGTGATAGCCCAAGATCTACACACGAAGAGGCACTGTAATGAGAAAGAAGCATGAATAAGACAGACCTTATTTTTGTCCTCTGGAGATCTCCTAGTGCTATCTAATGCGCTTCACCTTGACAGCTTTTGACTCTCGGGACAATGATATAAGCAAGCAAATGAACAGTACTAATAAGTAAAATGTAAATTCAAGGTACCCTTTGGATCATTTACTTTCTTCCTTTCTAAACTTTATGACCGCAAATCTTCCCTTCTCTTTTCGATTCTTTAGGTTGGATTTGAGACCAAGCTAAATTCAATGATAAGTTTTCTTTCTATATTATGCACTGGCACATGAAATGATAATGATTTATATTAACATCTATTTATTAGCACGCTAAGTTTTATTAGATACACTAAAATTTCCTTCCTTTCCTAACAATAAGAAACTTGACTGAGGTAAGGAATATTATGGAGTTAAATTTTACTTGATTTCTACATTTGTTTTCAATATCGATAAGAAGATGTTTAACTACTCTTACCTTTAGATTAATATAACTTTTTAGATTGGTCAATTATAGGAAACTCGCACTGGAGAATGTTCATTATCTTGGTACAGTGGATATGTTACCAGCTATGCTATTGCATTCTCATTTCTCAAGTTGTGGGTGCCATTTGGTTTTGGCATGCTCGTAGCCCAAAAAGACTAAATTTGCAGAGACAGCGGTGAATGGTAGCCACTAGCCACTGAGCAGTGGCAGATTCTCATCAGGATTGCCATGGAACGAGAGCAGGAATGAAAGTGTTTCCGACAACGTTGCAGTAAGTAATAGTATGATCCATTATAGCAAGATACTAGCTTGTCTTTAGTTTTGTGTCTTTCTTTGAAAAGCATTACAGATCACAAAAACCAAATTCTTTAGTCACATTATTATCTTGTATCTTCCATTGCCAAGATGCCTTGCCAATCACAATCTTTTCCAGCCACCCACAGCACTGCTTTGAGCCTATTCCACGTTCCATCCTTTCTCTTCCATCCATAATCGAGACTCAAGAACATAATGCTTCAAATTCCATTATATCAATCAAGCTTTAAATTGAATCTAAGAAAATATTTAATCCTTGGAAATCGAATTTTCTATCACTTTCTTGGGGAAAAAAAAAATTGACAAGTTGAATTTTTTATTATCACTTATTTCAATTAAATTTATCAACAAATACAATTTTTAAAAGTTAATCGCGGTAAAAATATATAATAAATTATTATTTTATTTGCAACTTAAAAACATAGTATCCAGCAAAAACATCTTTACTGCATGTCCAATACTTCATGCAATATGAAAACTCCCATACTTTATATTCTTATTAGGTTTTCTTTTCATCTAAGAAATTTATCTTCAATTGACTGTTAATATTAAAAATATTCGTTAAAAAAGTTGAAAATTTGAAAGAGATGAGAGAATTTGATTTATAAAAATAAAAAGGTTAATTAAAAATTAAAAAATCTATGTAAAAGTCTTGGGCAAATTTCAACTCATAAATCATATGAGTTACAATTCACGTAAACTCTTATTCAATTGTTGTTAGAATTCAAATGGTAAAAAAAGTAACGGACAATAACGACAATTCTAAATGAGAGTCTCGCTGAAACTTAGAATTTGGAGAAGTCTAATAATATGTAATCTTATTTTTATCTAATAGAGAGACTGTTTTTAATAAACGTACATGCAATACAACATAAAAATACTTTAAATTGTAAATGACTATGTATAACTAAAAAAAAATACAAATGTATAATGCAATACAAATTAACATAGTTATAGAATATGTTAAAAATTAACAATAAAAGATAAAATAATTAAATAAATACACAAACTAGAAAAAGATATGTACAAGATCAATTCAAATCAATCATATCAAGAAAGTAATTAAGCTAAGTAGGAAATTAACTAAGTTAACTAACTAACAGGTAAGCACTATCTATTAAACTGAAGGACACAGTCTAAAAAGCCTAAGAGAACGTGAATGACCTCTTTAAGATAGATCATTTATTTGTATCCTAATACACAAAAGTTTTATATTACGGGTTACGTCCTTGGTAAGTTTTGTCTGAGCCATATCATTCTTGATATCTTACTCCCAATTCTTCATAGATTTTTTTTTCTCTTACAATCTCTAAGTATTATTTTCTTGCATCTTTTTAGTGAATCGTCGTAGTATCTCCTTTTAATATATCTGAATCACTTAATCCTTGTATCTCTTAATTTTCTATTAATATCAGTCACCTTTAATTTGTCTCTACTATTAGATTGTTGACTTTATCTTTTCTAATAAGGTTACACATCCACTGGAACATCCTCGTTTTCACCACTATAAGCTTATTATTATTATGTATTTATTTGATGGACTAATACTCTGCTTTATATAGTACGGTTGACTTAATCATTAAATTGAGAAAAGTACAAAAATGAAAAGATAATAAATTTGGTTATCTCTAATTAAAATCACTCTTATAATTATAATTTGCAATTCTAATAACCATTTGGGGCTAAACATACAAACTACCATAACAAAACCAAACTTCTAAAAAAAGGATACCCTCACCATTAGGATAATTGAATTTAATTCAGAGAAATTAAAGGAAAATTCAAGGGAAGCAACTTTTAGGAGCCGTCATTTCAGAAAGGGTAGACCATTGTTCTCAAAGTAATGACAATTAAGTGAGACTCTGAATCAAAAGAGATGATTGAACGTGAAGACAAAAGGTTGCTCTATTGAAAGTGAGATTAAAATTGGAGCAACTTGCCCATCCGGCAAGAATGACCCACATATCGCATGCATCAATTTGGCAGCCGTCATTCAACGTATTTGGGCAATCAAATTGCGCATCACTAATAGACAAAAGCATTTGGGAATTTTCTCAGTAACCAATCAAATACTGGCTGCTATCTTTCGAGCATAATCATGTACATCGAGAGTGTTAACAAGTTTTCTTTCCTCTAGATATCTTCGAGCATACTCATGTACATTGAGAGTCTGTTAACAATTTTTTCTTTCCTCTAGATGGTGTTGACTATATTCATTATACTTGATTTAAGCAAGATTACGGCGGCTGTTATGTGTGCCGTTAGGCCCCATTACTGTAGGCTCGACACTTGATTAATAAGACAATCTTAGCATATACACACAGATTGCTTATGTGGCTTTTGGTTTAGGTAATGTTTTACACATTTTAAGTTGATTAAACCAGCCTAACTTAAGACGAGTGAACTGAATATAAAGTGATTAACTAATGTAGCTTATCATTTCAAAAGACTGCATTGATAAAGAAAAAGGGTCAGTAACTGCGCTTATATATGTTGCATGAAATTTGATTTCCTAATGTATTGGAGCAGAGACAAAATGTGTGCATTGTGTTCGAACATCAATGGATGACAGTTCTCTGTCAAATTTTAAGTGTGGTGATGATGTCAAAGTGAATTAGATGTGGGAAGGTTAATCGAATTATGAGAAGTTGGCATCCATTGCAGATTTTTATCGTGCCTAAATGGTGTTCATTTTTGTTGCTGTCTAATTGAGAAACTGGTGAAGAGCAAAGGCGTTCATTTTTGTTAGTTTTTATTTTTATTTTCATGACATCATTTTTCCATTTCATGACAATGGAATAACTTCTTTACTATTCTATTCAGTTAGCAATCAAGCGTATTTGGGATTGTTAAAACAGAAAAACTGAATCTGTTTAACATGAAGTTATCAAACTCTACACTTCTTATGAAGGGTCCGTGACAAAAGAGAGGCGTAAAAGGAGCTTTCAACCTCATTAAGAGTGTCAAATGCGAGCATAAACAGCTCGTGAATGCATCTTGTATCTGTCGAGGTGGAGAAACAGATTCTTCTTTCGTCAATTCGTTGCCGGTGTATAGGACATGGTTCCTCGTCTAATCAGATAGAGTTAAGTTTGAAACTTCAGATGAAGCAATTTGGTCACATGCTTTTATGTTTGGCCTCGGTTGTCCTTTTCTCTTTCTGCTAATGTATTATAATAGCCGTACGTGAAGCTTTCTCTGAAAAAATGCAAGGCAATGGCCACTAGGAACGCTTGAGCTCAGCAAGTTGTCCGACAACCAATATCACTCTGTCCTTGTACATGAAGAGTTATATTGGTTGTCTTATATGGCCATCACCAAATTCCAAGTTCGGAGGGAAAAGATCCTCATAGGGGAGGAATGGCACACCACACAAAATATATAGAGGCTTCTTAGATAATCTGGTTAGGTGATCAACTGAAACGTCGTAAAAGATCATTTAACAAGAACCATAAACTCAATGGCTAAACTACTTAATCCTCCTTTCCTTTACTTCTTCCTTAAAATGCAATCAGAAGCAACATAACTATGCAGTCAAGAAACTCACTTTCTTAAGGTTCACATGAACTTCTAAGAGGTCGTCATTGAAATCCAAACGAGCAGCTTTCTGTGGATGATACAAATAGCTAAAAACTAGTGATGGAATGCAAAATGAAGCACTGGGTTAAGGAAACCTTACAAACAAACCAGATTAGTAGATTTCTTTACAAGCTTTCATTTCTGCATCTCATGGTTCACTTCGAAATAAAGTTACATTAACAAAAGAACCTAATATCAATCGATCAAGTGAAAATAAGCATGTGGGATTCCAATTTCCAACTGAAATGATCGTAAGGAAAGCTCAAGATAAGAATACAACTAACACCAAATCTTTCATTTAAGAAGTTATACCCTGAAGATCACAGTTAAGCACCACCCTGTAAGTGAATTACTCAGTTAAGAATAACTACTATTTCAAGCACAAAACAACATTAGTTATTCAAAATGTTGAAGCACACTCAGTTTGCATACGTTTCAGGAATGTTATTTGAGAAAATATGATTGAAACTGGACCTTCTTCATCACATGTTTACTCTTTTGAGGTCGTCCTTCTACGAGAAGGCAGAAGACAATTTCTTCAAACAGCAAAAACATATTTAATTTCCTATTTTAGCTTTCAACCAAAATCAAAACACAGTCACATAATTGAGCTTAAGATACTATTCTGGTGAACAACAACAAGAAAATGATGACACATAGATCATCGAGTGGCATTTCAAGACATCAATAGATTATCTGAAAACAGATCTAAACAACACAAATAATTTTCAAGAAAAGGAGCTGTGAACAATAATTTTATGATTGATAAGTGCATATGCACAGAGGGAAAAAAAAGTACACAAACATCCATAAATGACGAAGTGCCATCTGGAAAGCTTGTTGAATATCCATGCAAATATGCTATCCAACATTTCCTTAATCCTATAGTTAATACCACACAGAACAGCTAAATTGTCGGAGAAAATAAATTTACAAAAAGTTTCTGATCTCTTGGTAATTAAATTTTGACATCCAAAGATCCAAACTAAATTCAATTTGGTTGTGAATCAGGGTACATTTACCACTAAATATTTGTTAACATTTACCACTAAATCTTTGTTAAGTCTTCTGCAGTCTCTTTTACCATGAAGTTTGGATCTGAAACTCATAACAGTAATCAGCCATAAACATTGGGGTAAAAGAGAGTAGTTGCGAGGAGAAAAGGTCACCAAAACAAAAATTCCCAGTGGAAGGATTTTTTCTTTCTCATTAATGTTTCATGCAGTTACGATTTGTGAATGAGAATGATTATCTTTATGGTAGCTTCTATGGCTACAAAATCCAGCTAATCACAGCATTCTTACCCGATAGAGTGACATGTTAATATGAATAACAAACATAAATCAAGAAAATTGAGGATCATAAACTGTTTATGTCAAAGCCTCAGCTCCAGCTATGATCTCTAGTATCTCTCCTGTAATCTTTGCCTGCCGCTCTCGATTATATTCAATAGAAAGATTTTTCTTCAGTTCAACAGCATTATCTGTAGCATTACTCATGGCATTCATCCTCGCTGCAAGCTCACTAGCCAAGGACTCCTGCAATGCTTTTAAAATCTGACTATTCAAATAAAGTGGCATCATAGCTTCAAGAATTTGAACTGGATCTTGCTCGAATTGCAAAAGAGGTGAAAGTCCCTCACCCTTTACAATGAAACAGTTCCTCTCCAAGGACAATTTCCCTCCCTTACTTGTCAACCTAAAGAACTCATCTTCCGCGGCATCCACACATTTACCATTTACATCACAAACCCCTCCCCTTGGACACAGTGGCAATAATGTGTGAATCACTGGATCGGACTTAACTAAAGACACAAACTTAGTGTAAACAAGCTCAACTTTATCGACCTCCTCGCTAACAAACAGTGAAAAAACATTATCAGCAATCAGCTGAGCCTCTTTTGCAGTGGGAAAGCCCCCTCCCTCTATAAACTTATCGACTAAAATGTTAGGCCTCCGCTTAAAATACGAATTGCCCTTTTTTCCTACACTAATGACAGTGTACTCTAACTCAAGTTCTTTCAACTCTTTCATCCGGGTCTCAGCTTTTTTCAACACCACATTGTTAAACCCACCACAAAGGCCTCTGTCACCAGTAATAACAATAAGCGCAACTTTTTTCACAGGCCGGATAGTCGTTAAAGGAATATCAATATCCTCCAACTGACACTCTTCGTTAATGTTACAAAGCATTTCGAGGAGGCTTTCAGTGAATGGTCTACCATTGATAACAGCCTCTTGGGCACGCCGTATCTTCGCAGCTGCTACTAATTTCATCGCCTCCGTGATTTTCTGGGTATTTTTAACAGTACCAATTCGCTCCCTAAGCTCACGTAGTCCGCAACGAGTCGGCGTAAAAGCCGAATATTGGGATACAGAATCACGTAATCGTGAGATTTTTGTCAAAGGGCGAAATGGGTATGGCTGAAACTGATAAGAAAGCAGACTAGAATTTGAAGGTTTTAGCGAGAACCACATGATCAAAAACAAGTTTGGATTTTGCACAAAACTGGAGAGAACAAGACGGTGAAAACAAGAAGGGGTTTAAAGGAGGGTTCAGGATTTCAAAAAGAGGAAACAGAATTTTTCATAGAGATTACCAGGAAGGAGTTAAGAAGATGCAGGGACCTTCATTCCCATAACCCCCCGACCCCCAAACAACGGTCGGGGTGAACGCCTTTTGGTTCCTGAGAAAACGGCAAGAGTTTTTGACTTAGATTACTGATTAGAGCAAATGAAATGAAAAATTATGGGCAAATAGAATGGTTTAATTTTGTACTAAACCAAAATCAATGGATCCAAATAATCGAGGACCAAATGCTAAAAAACAAATAATCAATCTCTCTGAGAAGAATATACCTCCGTTGCATCTTAAATCTTTTTTTTTTTTTTTTGACGTTCGTGTGCTCGCCGCATATTATTCATATTTAAAAATAAAACGTTATACAGAAAACTTAGAGGGCATACCCCCATTCAAAACCAGATATAGAATTAACTGTCCTAACTATCTTATGAGCAACCTAATTCGTTGGTCTCCTAACAAAAGTAATAGAAACAAACTAATGCTCATTAAGAAGAGCTTTACAATCTTGAATAATCAATGAAAAGTAAGAAGGAAAATTATGTGTGGATGTTAGGAATCGAGTAATTATTTGACAATCCGTTTCCACACAAACGGAAGAAAAGGAAAGGCTCTTGATCCAGCTTAAGGCTTCTCAAAAACATAATGCTTCACCGATTTGAGGATCCCTCCAACCCGGTAAAATTATTAACTTTCCCGCACAATTTCGCCCATTACAATCTCGTATCATCATTCCTAATCCATAAAATCCAGAAGATAGAAGCGCTACATCTACATTACACTTAAACTGGTTCGGTTGCGGAGCTTGCCATTTGGATTGAGGATGTTATTGTTTTGAGGGTGGGCTGTTGTTCCTGTTTTGAGCAGTCTGGCATTCTAAAAATGTTGTTGTGGCTCTACGAATAATAAAGGATGGGTCCTGAGTCTTCTACTGCCATACAACTTCATTGCAGTGGGTCCACAAGCTCTATATAATCATGCATATCTCCTCCTTCTGTGTCTTTGTAAAACAGGACATAATCGATGCAAACCAATGATGCAGTGTTACAGTATGAGGCACATTCCAAGCCACAAAGTAAAAACGCCAAACAAAAGTAGCAAAATCACAATGAAAAATATATATGTTGTTCATTCTTTGGTGCTCTACCGCAGAGAGGGCAAGTGTCACTTATATCCACGTGTCTTTTTTTTAGATTTGCTCTATATGGAAGTGTATTTCTCAAAAGACGCCAAATAAGTAGTTTGACTTTACCTGGAGCATGCTTCTGCCAAATCTTCTCCCATGGAAACCCCATTTCTCTGAATTCTATATTTACGCCCTCTATACCCATCCTATAGCCTTCTTTAACTCTGTATTCTCCCTAATTGTTGAGAGTCCACATCCAATCATCCTTGCGTCTTGAGAGACTGAGCGGGATCTGTAGAATCAATTCTGCATCTCGTTGATCGAAGATATGTCTGATCCTTTCTTCATTCCAACGATGATCCCTAATGAGCTCAGCTACGTACTCAAACTGCTACTTGTATTCTGACTGTATATACGGATCCCCATCATCCATTAACTAGGGATCTCGCCAAATATGGATGTCTTGCCCATCACCGACCCTTCTTCTACATCCCTTGATCAGGATTGATTTGGCCTGAGGTATACTTCTCCAGATTTGGCTTAGGTTATTACCCAACTCTATTGAAAAGAAATCTGTCTTGGGGAAGTATCTAGCTTTGAGAATTTTTGCCACGATTGAGTTCGGGTATTTGAGTAACCTCCATCCTTGCTTTGCCAAAAGAGCAAGATTAAATTACCTCAAGTCTCGATAACCCAATCCTCCATATATGTTTGGTATGGCTAGCCTCTTCCATTGCAACCATCGTATACCTTTGTTTTCTCTTCCTCCGTTATGCCAGAAGAAACCATTCATCAAATTCTCCAAGTCTTTACAAGTGTCCAGTGGTAATAGACATAGTGACATAAGGTAATTCGGCATAGCCTGTGCAACAATCCTCAACAATATATCTTTTTCGGCTTTGGACAACACTTTAGCTTTCCACCTTTGTAATCTTTTTGTAAGCTTCTCTACCACATAATGAAAAACATGACGTTTACCTCTTCCAATGATAGACGGCATACCTAAGTAATTAGTATGTCCTGTAATCTCCGCAACCCCCAATGTTTGACATATCAAATTCTTCATTGTAGGTAGAGTATTAGGAGTAAATGAGATGCCTGATTTGAGAAGATTAATTTTTTGTCCCGACGCATTCTCATATAGCTGCAGGATAGTCTTTAACTTTATCGCCTCTTCCACTGTAGCTCTAGCAAAAAAATATAGCGTCATCAGCAAAAAACAGATGAGACACTGGAGTAGCACCTCTTGCGACTACAGTCCCATGGATGTGACCTTGTGCCTGAAATTTTTGTAAGCTAGCAGATAAGCCTTCCGTATAAATGATGAACAAGTATGGAGATAACGGGTCTCCTTGTCTTAATCCTCTACTAGGAATCAAAGGCCTATATTCTTCATTACCTCGAACAAAATAATAGGAGACCGATGTTACTATCTTCATAACCTTAGAGACCCATGCTTCATGAAATCCCAACTTCAACATAATTAGCTGCAAGTACTCCCATTCTATTCTATCATATGCCTTACTCATATCGGTTTTGAGAGCGAGAGAACCTACCTTTCCTTGAGTTTTTCTTTTAAGAGAATGGAACATCTCATACGCCGCAATAATGTTATCGGTAATTAAACGATTAGGGATAAAAGCACTCTGCGTATCTGAAATAATTAGAGGTAAAACCTACTTTATTCTGTTGGTGAGTACTTTGCAGACAATGCGATCAGTGACATTGCTCAATGATATAGGTCATAAATCAGCTATTATTTCTGGTGCTTTCTTCTTCTGGATAAGTATAATATTTTTTCTGTTCATACCAAGCATGGGAGCATCTCCATTTAAGTTTCTAAGACATTCTTAAGTAACATCTTTTCCAACTATATCCCAGTAAGTCTGAAAAAATCCTGGGTTGAAACCATCTGGTCCCGGCTACTTATCAGGATGCATGGAGAACCAAGCTTGTCGCACTTCCTCTTCAGTATACGGGTCACTAATAAGTCATTTTGGAGGGGAGTTACCTTACAGTCCACATTGCTTAATATCTGGCTTGTGTCTCCACATGAAGAAGTGAATAGTTGTTGATAATAATCCAGTAGCATATTCGGTAGTCCTGATTCCTAGTCAATCCATTCCCCATTATTGTTTTTGAGCTTATAAATGAACATTTTCCTATGCTTGTGAGAAGCCATTAAATGGAAAATTTTCGAATTAGAATCACCTTCTGCTAGCCAGTGTTATTTGGCCCTTTGTTTCCAACACACTTCATGCTATAGAAGAAGCTCATTGTACTGCTGTTCTAATTCTCTTAAGACCTCCCTGTTAATTGTCGATTGGCGCCGCACACTTGTCATCTGCTGTTTAACTCTTTTGAGTCGATGGTGAAACTCTTGATGATGAGATTTTACCCAAATTTGCAAGTCTTAAGAACAAGAGCGTAGTCGGTCTTGAAGAGAACGAAGTAAGCCTGTCGACCATCCCTTACTTATCATCTGTCTACATTCTTCCTCTATGGTCCACGCATTCTCGAATTAAAAATGCCTTTGAACATATTTCTTCCATTGAACACCCAGCGATAGAAAGATGGGTAGATGATCAAAAGATCCAGTCTACACAACATAAACTCGTGCCATCAAGAACGATGAAGACTAAGCGGTCGTTCCTACCGCCCTATCCAACCTCTCCCGCACAATTGCAGACTCATTTCTCCGATTTTCCCAAGTGAACAGTGAACCCTCAAACCCCAAATCATATAATTGACAGTCCAGTAGTGCTTATGGAAAACCCTCCATCAGTACTCTAGGATGTGTATTATTTCCTTACTTCTCAGAGAGAAACATGATGTCATTGAAATTGTCGATGACACACCATGGCAAATCCGACCTAGTTTGAAGTTGTCGAAGGAAATCCCAGCCCAGTGGCTTGTTATGTCGTTCTGGAAACCCGTAAAAGCCAGCTAAACGCCAGCATTTAATGCCTTCAATTCAAACCATTACGTCAATATGATTTTGAGAGTAACTTATTAATTGGGCCATTTCCTTCTCTTTCCACGATAAAACCAAGCCTCCTCTGGTTCCAATTGGGTCAACAATAAATATACCTGTAAAGCCTAACTTTGTTTTAAGTCGTAAAAGTTTGTCTTTGGTAATTTTAGTTTTCATAAGGAAAATAAAATTGGGTCTCTTTTCAAACACCATGTCCTTTAAAGCTTGGACTGTTCGAGGATTCCCAAGCCCCCGACAGTTCCAGCTTAATATACTCATGGGTCGCGGTGGGCTTCGGAACCAAAGCCCACCAAATTCAAGTTTTTTATCCCAGTATCGAGGGTACTCTGGATAAATTCTTCCTCCATGTTAACATTTTTAGAGGCCACTTGTTCTTGGAGGCGTTGGCGTTTAGAATCAATTACCGTGATTGTCCGTTGCTATATATAGCGAGGATGCATCTTTTGCGGGATTTGCAACTATCAAGCTCTCAGATTGATACTATTCGTTATTACTCCAAGATCCACTACTTACCAGATTAGCATATGGAATTTGAATCCCATGAATCTTGGTTGTATTTGTGGACATTCTATGTCAGTAGATATCACCGGATTATGTCCATCTGTCGCCGGAGCATCTGGAGGACTGTCTTTGACATCTGCCGCAATATCATTTTCCCGCCTTAACCATCTAGCTCCGACCTGCGTTGTTTTCCTGGATTTCGCTTTTAACCATCGGCCATACGCATATCTTTCTTTGGGAATTCGTGGATGTTCATATAAGAGATGACAAAAACGATCAGTATGCCCAATCATGCCACAAAAATAGCAGAATGTATTCAGTCTTTCATACTTAAAATCTAGTCGGGTCGGCCTAATGAGGCCCGGCCTGCCCGGCCTAAGGAGGCCCACCTCTAAGCCCAGGTATAGACGACCTGATAGCGGGAGATCGTCTCCCATGCAAATACGATGATTCACGTAGAGACCTAAACCTAATGGCAACCTACCGCATATATAAGGTA
>JAOTAX010000198.1:43309388-43324239 GCA_025629825.1 Erythroxylum guanchezii
TTTTTCATTTATTTCAAGAAAACATATTATATTTCCACATTTAATATCATTTTATAATTTTACCTTTCAATCAAGGATCGGGGTCCAACAATAAACATGCTACTTGGGTTGAATTTCTCCAATCTTTTGACTTTGTTATAAAGTATAAAAAGGGACCACAAATGTTGTTGCCGATTCTTTGTCTAGAAATTTTATCTTGTTAAGCTCAATGCATGCACATGTTACAGGTTTTGATGACATTAGGGGGCTGTATAAGAGTGATAAAGATTTTGTTGAGATATTTGCTAGGACTAAAGAAAATAATGGTGCATTTAGGGATTTTGTGATTCATAATAGTTATTTGTTCAAAAATAGTTCTTGTTGTGTTCCTAATTGTTCTTTGAGGAAAGCTATGTTGAGAGAAGTCCATGGGGGTGGACTTGTTGGCCATCTTAGGAGGGGACAAGATGGGCAAAACCTTTGCACTAGTCAATTCCAACTTCTTTTGGCTGGGGATGTTTAGGGAAGTAGCTAGATTTATGAGTGGTTGTAACACATGTAGTATATCAAAAATGACATCCCAAGCCCACGGCCCTTACACACCTTTGCCTATACCAAATGGCCCTTGGGAGGATGTGAGCATGGATTTTATCTTATGATTGCCTAGAACAAAGAGGGGTTTTGATAGCATAATGGTTGTTGTGGACAGATTTTCTAAATGGCATATTTCATTCCATGTTCCAAGTCTAATGATGCTTAATATGTGATGGATCTTTATTTTCATAATGTTGTCAAATTCAATGGCATTCTAAGAACTATTGCGAGTGATAGAGATATAAAGTGTTAAAAGGATGTCTTGAATTATTCAAAAGTGGCTGGAAGTCTATTCACGTAGCTGACCATTCATGAATACAAAGAAGGTCAAATATTGCTAGTTGAAAATTGTGATCAAATTTCGGCAAGTCTTGTGGGCTATATGTAGGTGTGCTTGAAAATAAGCCATATGGTTAGCCTATTTTCTTGACTAAGATTTATGTGCTAGCATTATAAATAGATGCATCCTCTGCATCTTTTGAGCACCAAAAATAGAAGAAAGAAAGAGTGTGGGAAACACCTTTGAGAGCTCTATAATTATACTAGCTACATTTGGGATTCACTAGGTAGAGAGAAAATTCTAGAGTGATACTTTGTAATCTCTTGTTATTTTCTCATAGTGAAATATCTTCGATTGCCTCGGGTCCGTGGACGTAGGCAAGATTTGAGCCGAACCATATAAAATATTGTGTGCACTTAAGTGATTGTTTTATCCATTTATTTCTCTACGTAACCTACTGACAAAGGTTTGTTGATCCAAGGGATTTTTTCTCAACAAACTGGTATCAGAGCCCACGGTTAAATCTTTGTCAGTTGGATAATGGCATCGTCAGCAGTAAAATACGATGTGGAGAAATTTGATGGCAAAAATGACTTCAACATGTGGCGTATTAAAATGCGCGCCTTGTTAGTACAACAAGGATTGCTCAAGGAACTTGATGGCAAAGATAGCTTGCCAGAAAAATGGGACGAGGAGAAGAAAGCAGACATAATGGAACAAGCACATGGTACTATACAACTGTGCTTATCTGATGAAGTGTTACGAGAAGTTGCAAATGAGCAAACTGCTGATGGATTATGGACGAAGCTAGAATCTCTCTACATGAAGAAATCCCTGACGAACTGATTGTATTTAAAACATCGGTTGTATACTCTCTGAATGAAAGAAGGTATGCCCATCAAAGACCACCTGAATGAATTCAACAAAATCATGTTAGATTTACAACATGTTGATATCAAGCTTGAAGATGAAGATCGAGCATTGATCTTGTTATGTTCATTACCTCCCTCTTTTAACCATTTTGTCAACACTATGCTATATGGAAGAGACAAAATCACTTTGGAGGATGTCAAGGCTTCCTTAAACTCACGAGAGTTAAAGAAGTGAGTGTTAGAAAGCCAAATAGAGGATCAGGCAACAGGTCTGGTTGTGAGAGGTCGAACTAAAGACAGAGGATCTGATGGTAAAGGCAAATCTAGATCAAAATCAAGATCTAGAAAATTCAAATGTTTTGAATGTCATGAGATCGGGCACATTAGAAGAAATTGTCCTAAGTTGAAAGGGAAAAAGAAGGTTGGTGAAATTTCTGATGCAACACATGTTACCAATGCAACAGAAGATTCTGATGGTGTCGGAAGTGTTCTTACAGTGTCTACAAGTGAATCAGGTGCAAAATGGATTCTTGACTCTGCTTGTACTTTTCACATATGTCCTAATAAGAGCTGGTTTACCACATATAAAAGTAATGGTGGAACAGTCTTATTAGGAGATGACAAAGGAGTTCGCATCACTGGTATAGGTAAAATCAGGATTAAGATGCACGATGGCATTGTTCGGATGCTGAAATGTCGACATGTTCCAGAGATGAAAAGGAATCTCATTTCCTTAAGCCTCCTAGATTCCCGTGGCTATGAGTACTCTTCTCGAGGTGGAGTTCTAAAAGTTTTCGGAGGTGCTTTGGTCATGATGAAGGGAAAATGGTTGACGACCTTTATTATCTTCAAGGTACTACTACTGTTGGTAGTGTTTATGTGTCATCTGTAGCTTATTCAGATAGTGCTTTTACTAAGCTGTGGCATATGAGATTGGGCCACATAAGTGAAAAGGGCATGATGGAGCTGAGCAAATGAGGTTTGCTGTGCGGATAGAAGACAGGAAAGCTGGATTCCTGCGAGCACTGTGTTTATGGCAAACAGAGTAGAGTGAAGTTCAGTACAGCTATTCACCGTACCAAAGGCACATTGGATTATATCCATTCTGATCTTTGGGGTCCTGCTCCAGTTTCATCCAAAGGTGGAGCACTGTATATGTTGACATTCATTGATGACTACTCGAGGAAGGTCTGGGCATATTTCTTAAAGAGAAAGAGTGATGTGTTCATCACCTTTAAATAGTGGAAAGAGTTGATTGAGAACCAGACTAGAAAGAAAATCAAGCGCTTACGAACTGATAATGGTTTGGAATTCTACTCAGGTGAATTTGAAGAGTTCTGCAAAAACGAAGGAATTATGAGACACCGCACTGTCAGGCATACACCACAACAAAATGGGATTGCAGTACGGATGAATAGGACAATCTTAAAAAGAGCTAGTTGCTTGCTCTCACAGGCTGGGTTGGCAAAAGAATTTTGGGCTGAAGCTGTTAATATGGCTTGCTATCTGGTGAATAGGTCTCCATCAACTGCATTAGAGTTGAAGACTCCTAAAGAGATGTGGTCAGGATCTCCTACTGATTACTCTCGATTAAGAGTATTCGATTGTCCTGGTTATGCTCATGCAAAAGAAGACAAGTTGGGACCAAGGGCAATTAAATGCATATTTCTAGGATATGCATATGGGGTGAAAGGATACAGATTATGGTGTACAGATCCAAAGCCACCCAAGTTTATTACTAGCAGAGATGTGACCTTTGATGAGTCTGCTTTACTCCATCAGAAAAAGGAGTCTGCTGGTGAGGACAAGGACCATGGCAGCATTAGCAAGCAGGTGGAGCTAGAAATTACAGCTCCAAAGGCAGTGCAAGAAGAAGTTTTAGCTGAGCCTATTGAGGAAGAGGTACAAGTTCCTTCAGATGATGATGTGCCTGAAGAACAACCATATATCATTACTACTGGAAGACAAAGAAGGGAAATTAGACCTCCTAAAAGGTATGGTCATGCAGATCTAGTTGATCATGCATTAACTGTTGCAGAGGATTTTGATGATCAAGAACCATGTTCCTATAAAGAGGTTATTTCCAATAAAGAATCTTCTCAGTGGTTGATTGCTATGAATGAGGAGATTGAGTCTCTTCATAAGAATCAACATGGGAGCTTGTCAAACAACCAAAAAGCCAGAAGATTGTAAGGTGAAAATGGGTCTACAAGCGAAAGGAAGGAATCCCAGGGATTGAGGATGCAAGGTTTAAAGCAAGATTGGTTGCAAAAGGCTTTACTCAAAGAGAAGGCATTGACTTCAATGAAGTGTTCTCTCCTGTTGGAAAACACAGTTCCATCCGAGTACTGCTCGCCATGGTTACATTGTTTGACTTAGAGTTTGAACAACTTGATGTCAAAACAGCTTTTCTACATGGAGAATTGGAGGAAAGGATTTATATGCATCAACCAGAAGGGTTCATAGTTCCTGGAAAGGAAGATTATGTCTGCCTGTTAAGAAAGTCATTGTATGGCTTGAAGCAATCTCCGAGGCAGTGGTATAAAAGGTTTGACACCTTTATGATTGATTATGGTTATTCTAGGAGTAACTATGATAGTTGTGTGTACCATAAGAAGCTCTATGATGATTCATTTGTGTATTTGCTATTATATGTTGATGACATGTTAATTGCTGCCAAGAACATGTCTGAGATAAATAGTTTGAAGAAGCAGTTGAGTGGTGAGTTCGAGATGAAGGATTTGGGTGCTGCAAAGAAAATATTAAGCATGGAAATTCACAAAGATCGAAGTGCTGGAAAATTGTACTTGTCTCAGAAAAAGTACATTGAAAAGGTGCTTGAAAGATTCGGGATGCAAAATTGTAAGTCAGTAAGCACATCGTTTGCAGCTCATTTCAGATTATCTACAGATTTATCACCACAGACAGAGGAGGATAAAGAGCACATGTCTCGTGTTCCGTATGCCAATGTAGTTGGAAGCATTATGTATGCTATAGTTTGCACACGTCTAAATATTTCACATGCTGTAAGTGTTGTGAGCAGATTTATGCGAAATTCTGGCAAAGCTCACTGGGAAGCAGTGAAATGGATTCTTCGTTATCTTAGAGGTACTACAGAGGTTAGCTTGGTTTATGATGGGAATAACAACACTAGTCACCATGTTGTGGGTTTTGTGGATTCAGATTATGCTGGTGATTTGGATCGAAGATCTTTGACAGGATATGTCTTCACACTTTTGGGTTGTGCCATAAGTTGGAAAGCTATATTGCAATCCACTGTTGCCTTATCAACAACAGAGGCTGAATATATAGCAGTGGCAGATGCTATGAAAGAAGTATTATGGTTAAAAGGTTTGGTTGGTGATCTTGGTTTGTCACAAGAGATGACTGTCATACATTGTGATAATCAAAGTGCCATACATTTGACCAAAAATCAAATGTATCATAAGAGGACCAAACATATCGATGTCAAGTATCATTTCATTCGAGAAATTATGTCTAAGGTAGTATATCAGTGAAGAAGATTAGTACCGCTGATAATCCTGCTGACATGATGGCAAAACCGATTCCTGTAGACAAGTTCAAGCATTGCTTGGACTTGGTTGGTGTTTGTAGCATCTAAGAGTAGATGGCAGAGGCGATTGGAGAAAATTTTCTATCTGGGAAAATTCAAGCCAAGGTGGAGATTTGTTAACAGGATGTCTTGAATTATTCAAAAGTGGCATGTGAATTCTTAGTGGCTGGAAGTCTATTAACGTAGCTGACCATTCATGAATACAAAGAAGGTCAAATATTGCTAGTTGAAAATTGTGATCAAATTTCGGCAAGTCTTGTGGGCTATATGTAGGTGTGCTTGAAAATAAGCCATATGGTTAGCCTATTTTCTTGACTAAGATTTATGTGCTAGCATTATAAATAGATGCATCCTCTGCATCTTTTGAGCACCGGAAATAGAAGAGAGAAAGAGTGTGGGAAACACTTTTGAGAGCTCTGTAATTATACTAGCTAAATTTGGGATTCACTGGGTAGAGAGAAAATTCTAGAGTGACACTTTGTAATCTCCTGTTATTTTCTCATAGTGAAATATCTCCAATTGTCTCGGGTCCGTGGACGTAGGCAAGATTTGAGTCGAACCACATAAAATATTATATGCACTTATGTGATTGTTTTATCCATTTATTTCTCTACGTAACCTATTGACGAAGGTTTGTTGATCCAAAGGATTTTTTCTCAACATGAAGTTTGTAAGCCACTTTTGGAGAGTGTTATGTGTTAGATTAGGAACAAAACTTAAATTTAGCACAGCCTTTCACCCATAAATTGATGGCCAGACCGAGGTAGTTAATAAGTCATTTATGGAAATTTTGAGAAGTCTTTTGAGAGGGAAAACTAAGAATTGGGATGTCATGTTACCACAAGCAGAATTTGCATACAATTGTTCCAGGTCCAAGTCAACCAAATTATCACCGTTTGAAGTTATCTATGGGGCCAATCCATTGATACCAATCTGCCTTAGCCCATTTGTGCAAGATGGGCCTTTCAAAAGCTTGCAGGCCGAGAAGAGAGCTTAAGATATTGTCAACATTCATGAGCAGGTCAAGGAGAACATTAGGAAGCATAATGAAGCCTACAGAAGATAAGCCAAGAAGAAGAAAGTCGTGGAGTTCAAGGAAGGTGATCTGGTTTGGGTTTATTTAAGAAAAGAGAGATTTGCCAAGGCTTGGAAGTTCAAGTTAAGTGATAGAGCTGATGGTCCGTTCAAAGTGATTAAGAAAATCAACAACAATGCCTACAAAATTGAGCTACCAGCCTATTACCAAATGTCTAACAGTTTCAATGTAAGTGATCTAAAACTTTATGTGGAGGACAATATGATTGATTCTAATTCTTCTAGTGAAGCCGGTTCTCAAGAGGGAGAGGATGATGAAGGGCCATCAAGACTAGCAATTCAAGACTTACAAGCCATGGGATTAATTAAAGAAAGTGGTCCAGAAATTCTTGAAGCTTCACTTGGTCTGGATGATTAGGATTGCGAAAAGCTAATTGGGTTAAACTTATTCCTAAAATATCAGGCCTTATTGAAACCTTTTGGGGACTTTAAGGTCCTAATTTATTAAGACCAACGCAATTCCTGAAGCCTAACTTGCGGCCCAGGTGTGATAGGAAGTTCGGCCAAAAGTGAAGTCTCAACTTGGTCCAGTTTTAATTTATGTTTTAATAATGGTCCGGATATTAAAATAGGAAGCCGAGTTATGTGGCTGTCCAAACTTTCCTATTTTAGTATGTTTTTTCAACTTCCTAAACTGATGATATTAAGTCAGAGGGAGCAAAGTTATCTTTTTATTATTGCATATGGATGATATATTGCTCACATCAAATGACTTGATTATGTTGTATGAGGTTAAGTAACTTTTGGCCAAGCATTTTAACATAAAGGACCTTGGAGAAGCATCTTTTGTCCAAAGTATGCAAATTACCGGGACATATCTCAATACGATTAGGCCTCTCACAGAATGCATACATTAAGTATATGTTTACGTTACAAATGTTTCATACAGTTGACTGTAAACTTATTGTAGCACCAATCTCTTATAGTGAAAGGTTATCTTTGACATAGAGTCCAAAGAATGAAATAAAAAGAAATGTTATGAGGAATGTTCCTAGTTCTAGTACAGTTAGTAGCTTGAAGTATGCACAGGTGTGCACCAGGCTAGACATTGCATTTAGGGTTAGATTGTTTGGTCAATATTTGGTTAACTCAGATATAGACCATTAGAATACAGTCAAGCGAGCGTTAAGATACTTAAAGGGGATCAAGGATTATATGTTGACATATAGAAAAGTCAACATTCTAACCTCATAGGGAATCTAGATTCAAATTTGAGTTATGTTTTCGAATGATCGAAAGTCTATTTAAGGTTACATTTTTATGTTTGGAGATAGTACAATGTCGTGAAAGAGTGTCAAGTAGACACAGGTGACTTCCTTGACCATATATGTAGAGTGCATGCTATAAAGCTGCTTCACAGGCAGGTAGGCTCAGAAACTTGATTTCTGAGTTTACTCTGGTTGATTAAATGGCTAGACTTGTTCTATTGTATTATGATAATCTTGCTACTATGTTGTTTAGTAATAACAAAGAATATCATAGAGTCTTATCCATTTGGAGGTCAAATATTTGACCCTAAAAGAGTTGATACGAAAAGATAACATTAAGGTTTGGAGCATTTAAGGACTAATGAAATGTAAACCGATCCTTTGACTAAAGGACTTCACCCTCTTGTGTTTGAGAGACAAGTATACAGTATGAGTGTTTGGAAGTCCTTAAACACTGTTAGTTAGAGATAAGAATGTTTGTTCCATATACATTTGTACATTTATGCATTTGATGCATTATGACAATATGGTGATTTATCAATAAAGATGATCATCGTTTATCCTTAATAATACGTGTTATCGTACATTGTTATAATACGTGTGAAAGTCTTAAGATTTGTGTCGATCTTAAGCATTTAAAGGTCATTGGGCATATATACAGATTGACCTTGAGCCTATGTCATTTAGACACATAGAATTTTAAAAAGATATCCATGAATTTTGACGTGGCATAGGGAGATATAAGTTTTTAATCCTATAAAGATTCTCTAATGTAGTTTAGCCTTCAGTTGGAGAACATAATGATTTTCTCTAATGCAGTTTAACATTTGGTGAGAGGAAACAAGTTTTATCTAATATTGTCTAGCATTCGATTAGAGAAAACAAGATTTCTCTGATGCAGTTTGCATATGCAGTTTAGCATAAAGTTTAGAGAAATCGAAACTTATAAATGAAGATGATACAGTTTAGATCATACAAGTATCATCTTAGTTTGTCACATTCTATTTTTTCATTCATGTTAGTAAGGTATTAGATATGCGTGATTGTATTAGATCTGTGTCACATATGACATATGCATTTGATACTTTTTGATATCGAAAGCCTTGCGGGAAGGAATGATGGACTTTCGTTATCTTTGGATTAAACGTTTTGTTTTTAAACCTAATCGACTAATACAGTAGCATAACTAAACTGAGTGTTTAAATTGTTATCAACTTTACTCAACACTGCGATTAAGTATTGTCCAAGGGAGGGAATGTTGGACATTTTAGACATCTCCTATAATTGGACAATATTTAATTGCATTTTTTAGTTTTTCAATAACTTATCGGTTAAGTTAAGTAATTTGATCCGAATAAAGATAATAAAGTGGCCCAATAAATTATCTAAGTCAATGGGTCGAAGTCCAAGAGAAAAATAGATCCCGATTAGTGTGAATCGGACATATATATTTGCCTGTGATGGAGAAGCCCAATATGAATGCTATATATAAATAAGAAAACTATCAAAAAAAGCTTTATCGTGTCCCGTGAGCAGTTCTCGTAAAAGTGGTGGTAGATTTGCGTTCAATTCAGTTTCAGAAAGTTCGTTTAAAGTTTTTTCTTTTTGAAAAATTAAAATGAATTAATCAGAGAAAATATTTATAAGTACAACCCTTATCCTTTGAAGGATATCAAACCTACACAAAACGACGTCGTTAACAAATAACAAAGCAAATCGTCATCGTAAGATAAGTCGAGTATACACGAACGGACGATCCAAAAAGAGAAAAAGCTCAGTTAAAGTTATGGAATCAAAATTAGGTATTTTCTGCATTTCTTTATTTATTTCCCTATCACGTTTAATTTAGGATACGTAACTAAGGTTTCGTCACGCATTACATGTTAATATGCTCCACCCATTGTGGCACCTTATTGTTGAAAGGAAATAAAGTTTCTACTTGAGTTCATAAAACTTCAGTTGGCTCTCTCTTACGTTGAGGCAAAAGTCTTGACTATTTTTTAAAAATCATTTTCTACTGAAAACGGACTCGCATAATAAACATCGTATCTTTAGGATAGTGGCTGTCAACAGCGACATTGGAAATTCTCTTTAATGGAAAATCCCAATAACGAAGTACCATCAGACAATCCAGAACATCCGTACAAGTTTTTCTTCTCCCAGGTTCAGGTCTGAGCCTCTCAACAACTCAAAATAAATGTTAGAAAAATTCTCTCTTAAAATATTGCACCCTAGCTTACATGGTACTTTCCCCTTCTGCCAATTAGAATGACACCAACTGATAGGCTCGAGTTTGAATTCCTAGTTGACAAAAGAGTGCGGCAATAGCTTGCATAGTTCACTTCTGTTGACATTCTTAGCTTTGTAAAAGTGCTGGACTTATAATTCATATTTTCAGAGGAGCTGCAATCTGGAAACAGACCTGAAGAGTTTACGAACGTAGAAAGCAACATAAATGTTGGATGGACGAGCCGTATAGCTGGTTTCAGTGTAACTGGGTGTCCAGTGTTTCAACTGAGATGTTAATCTCACACCCACTGAACTTATGAAGTTCAAGTCCCCACGTAATCAAAAAGTAACTTGTGCTTAATGCTTTCCTCACAAACCATTTTTAAGGCTCTTCCATGAGAACTTCACAAACTGTAACTTGAGCTAAAAACTTGCTGTTTTATTAAAATGATACACTTTACAAAATAAGAACTGGGCATTTGGAGACAGGTAACCCATCACCAACTTGAAACAGCACATGGGGAAATCACAAGTTCCTGTTCTTACAGCGCAAGGATTTGGTGGCTCGAGAGGCTAGAGCTATGGCCTTGCCTTCTGTACTTGTCGTCATCCAATCCCTCTCTGCACGACGCTGATGTTGCCTGGCATTCTTGGCTCTTTTTGGTGCTAAGCGAGTGTCTCGTTCCAGAAAGGCAAGTCTAAACTTTTCAGCCATAGACAACTCATTGGGATTTGACAGAGATGAAGCTACACGCCTTGGTGCAAATCCACGATCTGCCCATGTCTTTGGATCAATATCCTTAACAAAAGGGTAATCAAGTGCAATATCTGGAAATGCTTCAATGGGCACTCCCATCCCTCTATATCCAAATGGTGATGGCTTTGGATTCACTATTATGCGCGGGCATTCAGTAACTAAGAAATTCAATGATTCTGTATTGACCTTGGGCTGCAACATTAACAAAAGACACCAGATGAAAATTAGCAGAGGATGCACAATAGCTAGATTTTGGGAAGCCAAGAGGAGCTAAAGCAGGTGGATGTCAATCCTCCGAGAAAAACAAAATCACTGCCTGTAACAAGAACAGTTTCTCTAATATAGGTTTCCCTTTCACAATCAAACACCCACAGCTCCCCTCATTTTTCCAACACCGCCAAGCAATCTTTTAATAATTTACTAATGTACATAGCATTTAAGCATATAAGAAAATCGTTCATTCTTGTGCAAATAAAATGCAGAAACGAATATAATGAGACATGATTTGTCATGTGATACATGTGTGTAAGTATTAATGAAAACATTTGAGAATTGTAGGGGGATATATAAACTACATGTCCATACCCAAACAAGCCAACGAAGAGATTCGGCACCGTGACTGATTTCAGCCACATCAAGTTCCTCCCAGGAATCTCCATCAACATGCTTTAGCTCTAATTTCAATAAACCCAAGCAGTTGCGAGCAGTGTAGTCGCTCTTTGGACACCCACTGCAACATTAACTTCGATTCAAGCCTGTTGTTAGATTTATAGTCTAGTTATATTTTGTGCCTATTTAATTCAGAAGACAAATTGGCCAATAATACCAACAAGAAATCTTATTATTCAGAAAAGTGAAAATTTGACAGTTAGTAACATTACCAAACAACATAAGCATTTTAACTATGGATCAATGGTTAAAAAATAAACAGTTTGAATAGTCAACAAGCAGATTGATACAACAGTTAAGAACAAAAGCTACACAACAGATCAAGTATTAGTTCTCCCTTTCATTCATAAAATCCTAACGTATTTCAGTGATTTCACAAGTGAACTTACCCACATCTCAATGTGTGCAATGACCGGCACTTCTGCAAACCCACAGAAACACCTGCGGCAGTGATGTTGTTGCACTGACTGGACAAGACCAAGAAAATGGTTAAAAGTACTAGAAAATTAAATAAAAATTCCAATGCCAAAATCCTGCAACCAGTGATTTACTGCTTAAGAAAGTATAGTTCGGTTCGAATTATATTTATGTGCGTGGGGCACAAAAAATAAAAACAAAAGTCAGTCAAATCTTGATGGAATGCAACACAGTTTATAACAAATGTGACAGCTATCAGTGGCAGAAATTATGGGTCAGAATTATGTGATTTATTTCCCATAATTAGTGTATTAGATGCATACATATATTCTTACCTATATTACAATAATAGTAATTAGTGTATTAGCTGTTTATATTTTCTTACCAAAAATAGATTGTACAGCAACTCCTATTTAATAGAAAGAATCCTCATGAAGAGGTCATTTCAGCCATTTACACAAATTTGTTATGGTATCAGAGCCAATACCGTAACTTTCTGGTCTTTCTTTGTTTTGGGTTGTTTGTTCTTTTTTGGTATTACTGACAGCTTTGTTTTGAGATTTCTGGTTCAGATTTTTTGAGAATGTCTACAGAAACTTTGAGTATCAAATTTACAGGAAAGAACTATGCTGCATGGGAATTTCAGTTCAGGGTGTTTCTGAAAGGGAAGGAGCTTTGGAGTCATATTGATGGGACTTTTCCTGCTCCAAAAAATGAAAAAGAATTCCATCAATGGGAAACAGAGGATGCTCAAATTATTTCTTGGATTTTTGCATTTATTGAAGGTCATATGATAAACAACTTACGCTCTTTTCTAAAGAGACGTGGGCTTATCTAAAGCACATATATCATCAAGATAATACCGCAAGACGCTTTCAACTTGAACGCGAGATCAGTAATTTCAGCCAAGGTAATCTCTCTATTCAGCAATATTATTCTAGTTTTATTAACCTATGGAGCGAATATTCTGGGATTATCTATTCTAAGGTGTCTAAGGAGGCCTTAACTAGCCTTCAGGCGGTTCATGAAGATAGTAAACGAGATCAGTTTTTGATGAAACTAAGACCAGAATTTGAGATTGCCCAGGCTGGATTACTAAATAGAAATCCAGTTCCTTCTTTGGATGTCTGTCTTGGCGAATTGTTGCGTGAAGAACAAAGAATGGCTCCACAATCTGTAATAGGTGGGTTCAAGGAGACGTCTGAGGTTGTCAATGATGCTTATGCTGCTCAAGGGAAGAATTGAGTAAAAGGATCTACACAGTGCTACAGTTGCAAGGAGTATGGACATATTGCCCGCAACTGTGGCAAGAAATTTTGCAGTTACTATAAGCAGAATGGACACATTATCAAAGAATGTCCTACTCGTCCAGAAAATTGAAGAGCACAACCTTTTCAAGCTGTTGTTTCAAATCCTCAAATTACTGGTTCTACATCTACAACCATCAACACTAACCAGCCAACTGTTACTCCAGAGATGATACAACAGATAGTTTTCGCTGCACTCTCTGCCCTTGGACTTCAAGGTCAAGGTAATACTTTCCCTTCTCCTTGAATTGTTGATTCAGGAGCATCCAATAATATGACTAGCTCATCTGATTTGTTATGTAATTTTCGGGAGTATAATGGAACACAAAATATTCAGATTGCTAATGGAAGTAATCTTCCAATTACAGTCATTGGTGATATTGGACCTTCTTTTCGTCAAGTATTCGTTTCTCCTGGGCTGTCTACTAATTTAATTTCTGTTGGTCAAATGATGGATAATAACTGTGATGCGCATTTCTTGCGTAATGGTTGCCTTGTGCAGGATCAAGTGTCGGGGAAGGTGATTGCGAAGGGGCCTAAAGTGGGAAGATTATTTCCGTTGCAATTTACTATTCCTAAAGCTTTGTCTTTAGCTTCTATCATTGTTGACAATAAAGCAGCCATTTGGCATAAACGATTGGGCCATCCAAATAATGTGATTTTGTCTAATTTAATGAAGCGAGGTTTTCTTGGTAGCAAAGATAAGGGTTCTACTTATAGTTTGTCTCTTGATTGCTCTACTTGTAAACTAGGAAAAGGTAAAACCAAAGAATCAGAGCTAAGGTGAATGAGCCTAAGAACGATCTCCGCTTATCCAATTCATTCCCAATTTCGGCAGCAGACTCGAACCGATCGTTTGGAGTTGGTAGTCATGCTAATACATGTTTTGAGATTATACACTCGGATGTTTGGGGTATCGCTCCTATAACTTCACATGCACAGTATCAATATTTCGTAACTTTCGTTGATGATTACAGTCGTTTCACTTAGATCTATTTTCTGCGCACCAAAGCCGAGGTTTTTACTGCTTTCCAAACCTTTCTAGCTTATATTGAGACACAATTCTCGACTTGTATTAAAGTGTTACGGTCGGACAATAGTGGTGAATATATGTCGCATGAGTTTCAGGCATTATTGCAACAAAAAGGCATCATATCTCAACGATCATGTCCTTATACTCAACAGAATGGAGTGGTTGAATGTAAAAATTGTCACTTGTTAGATATAGTTCGTACATTGCTCTTGGAGTCTTCGGTTCCACCTAAATTTTGGGCGGAAACTTTATCTACTGTAGTATATTTGATTAATTGTCTACCTTCTCAACAATTGAATTTTGATTCTCCTTACTATCGACTTTTCGATATGCATCGTGATTACCATAATTTACACACATTTGGATGTGTTTGCTTTGTTCACCCACCTCCTCATGAGCATCACAAGCTTACAGCTCAGTCAGTAAGGTGTGCTTTTTATAGGTTATAACACTGGTCAAAAAGGTTTCTTATGTTATGATGTTGTTGCTAATTGTCTGCGTATTTCCAAAAATGTGATTTTCTTTGAACATGAATACTATTTTCAGCCACATGTGTCTCATTCCAATGGTGTTATGCTTCCTAGCTTTGACGATATCTCACCACCCATCAAGAGTTTTAAACCTAGTTTTGTCTATCAGTGAAGACAATTCCCTGCATCACAAATTCTTTCTGACACTGATCCAATTCCTACTACAATTGTGTTACAGACTCCTTCATAGATCAGTTTTATTCAAGGCGTAATAATCTTATCTCATCTATAGATTAAGGATAGCATTGGTTTAGTATTATCTTTAACTTAGGATAGCAATTATCTTTTATCTCTTCTGGTAGTTATC
>JAOTAX010000198.1:43324339-43345197 GCA_025629825.1 Erythroxylum guanchezii
AACGAGTCTACCGACAACATAGGAAAGTCTAAGAAGCGGGGCAAGGGAAAGAATCAGATTCCCGAACCTGATTTCCAGGTGTTTAACCCAGACCGACGGGTCACTCGATCTTACAACAAGCAGTTTCATAACAAATTGCTTTTAGGAGATCTTCCCGCATCTGTTGTCTTCCTGATTGATATGTTTTCTCTGCTATTTTAAATGATAGTACAGTTCCTACCTCTTATTCTCAAGCAACTAAACGTGCATTTTGGGTAAAAGCTATGCAAGAACTTCAGGCTCTTGAGGAGAATCACATTTGGGATATTGTTCCTTGTCCTACTGATATTAAACCCATCGGTTGTAAATGGGTATATTCCATTAAGTTGCAATTTGATGGCTCACTTGATAGATATAAAGCGAGGTTAGTGGCACTCGGTAACCGACAAGTGTATGGGGTAGACTATGAGGAAACATTTGCACCCGTAGCAAAGATAACAACTGTGCGACTTGTTCTAGCCATTGCTGCTTCTAAGGGTTGGCCATTGCAACAGATGGATGTTAAAAATGTCTTTTTGCATGGGGATCTTAAAGAAGAGATTTATATGACTCCACCACCAAGGTTACTTTCTACACCATCCACTAATGTTTGCAAGTTAAAACGATCTCTCTATGGTTTGAAACAAACCCCACGTGCTTGGTTTGATAAGTTCCACTCGACACTTCTTAGCTTCTCCTTTGTCCGGAGTCAGTATGATTCCTCTCTGTTCCTTTGCAAGACTACTAAAGGAATCGTCTTGCTCTTGGTAAATGTTGATGATGTCGTTATTACAGGGACTAACACTGATTTGATTTTCCAACTTATCGAACGCCTTCAACATTCTTTTCATACTCTACAATACTTTTTAGGCCTTGAGGTGCATTCTACTTCTACTGGTATTTATCTACATCAGCATAAATATACCCAAGAGTTAATTGCTTTAGTTGGTCTTCAAGAAGGTCGTTCAGTTGATACTCCATTGGAAGTAAATGTCAAATATCGTCGTGATGAGGGTGATTTTCTTTCTGATCCCTCTTTATATAGACAATTGGTAGGGAACCTGAACTATCTAGCTATCACTCGATCGAACATTTCCTTTGTTGTTCAACAAGTTTGTCAATTTATGCAACCTCCTACACATCTCCGTTTGTCTGATATTCGTCGCATTGCTCATTATTTGCAAGACACTTCTATCCAAGGTCTTCTCTTTCCTGTGGATTCTCCTATTCGTTTGCTTGGATATAGTGATGTTGATTGGGCTGGTTGTCCTGACACTCGACGTTCAACTACTAGATGGTGCATGTCTCTTGATAACTCTCTTGTTTCTTAGAAAAGTAAGAAGCAAGATCAGGTGTCTAAGTCCTCAACTGGTGGATATCGTGCTATGTCCTCGGCCTGTTTTGAAATTATTTGGCTTCGTGGATTATTGGGTGAGCTTGGATTTCCTCAGGTTGAGCCTACTCCACTAGATGCGGATAATACTAGTGCCATTCAGATTGCTACTAACCTAGTATTTCATGGGCGCAGTAAACACATTGAAGTGGACTATCATTCTATTCGTGACGCATATGATGCTCGTGTTATCTCTCTTCCACATATCACCACTACTTTCCAGATAGCCGCTGTGTTTAATAAGGCTCTCTCTAAGCCACGACATCACTTTCTTGTTGACAAATTGATGCTTCTTGATCATCCCGCATCAATTTGAGGGGGGATATCAGTGGCAGAAATTATGGGTCAAAATCATGTGATTTATTTACCATAATTAGTGTATTAGCTGTATACATATATTCTTACCTATATTAGAATAATAGTAATTAGTGTATTAGCTGTGTATATTTTCTTACCAAAAATAGATTGTACAACAACTCCTATTTAATGGAAAGAATCCTCATGAAGAGGTCATTTCAGCCAATTACACAAAATTTGTTAATAGCAAGATCCAGCAAGCTATGCTTAGAATAATTTAATGATGTTCTGATTCAGAATATCATGAGATTGACTAGTAATTTCCTATGTAATTAAACTGCATTGGAAGTAGCATAAACGTTGAAGTAGCCCAATGTGCAGCCACTTAAGCACAAATTTCTTGTGTCAACTATCACTAGTGATCAAAATAATTTCCAAATATGACTAACAATTACTTAATGTCTAGATGACCTTAAACACCAATCTATTCATCCATAACTCTCTCACTCCTCATGGTCTCCCCATGGCCACATTAAGATATTCTTACCACTAGTAACAGAAAGGCAATAGAATCAATTCCCAATTAATGCCAGCTCATTTTTCACTTAGATGACTGAGCAATAAAGTTCAAACTTCAGTACCTGATATCTAGAGCTCGAAGAAATTTGCATATTTCAGCTATTCTGATTAAACCTGAATCAGTAACTTCTGAACCAGAAATGTCAAGAATTTCCCAGGAGCTATCAGCCAAAGAAATAAGGACTTCATCATTCAGCAATTTTCTCCTCCTCGCAATTGCTGAAATTGCCATCTGCCAAACAGAAGACAACCTTGATAAGCTCAATTAACATTCAAGCAACATAGAAACGGTAACGCATAGAATAGAATACTTATGATTCCATAGGCTTGCAACTCTAAATCAAGCAAGATCTCCTTAGTCCCATTTTCAACAAGTATTTTATAAACCCTTATATCCAACAGAAGGCATCTCGGAATTTTTTCATTAAATTACCAATTCTCTCTTCTATTCACCTTTTTACTAACAAACCTCACATCTCTCCTTTCTTTTTAGCATATTCAACTAAATCGTTAACAAACCAAAAGCAAATTACAGAATCAGACGTACACACACTGTAAGAAATTACTAAAAAACCCAATGTGGGAAAGCTTCCAAGATACTGACAAGCACCCACCTTAAGATGAGAAGGGAAGCCAATGGCAATCTCTGCCAGGTCTGCAATAACATCATCCAAATGCCTGCCAAGAACTCCAAGGCACAAGCTCACCAAACTTTGCGGCTTGGTCTTCTCACCACTTAATCCTACGTCGACTTCACATAATCAATAATCAAGTAATCAACAACTAAAATCAATCATTACATGTACTCATCCGAACCCATTTGCAGTCAGAAACAGGCAATTCTACGACAGAAACAACAAAAGATTTAGTAACTAAATGGTGCTAAATCACAACTTTTTTTAAAATCAAAGAGAAAAGTAACGAGCTTTTGATAAAACGGGGTGAAGTTTGCTTCATTATTACAAGGCTCAATTACAAAATTGAAACTTCTTTGAATAAAATTGAATAAGGGTATCCTCAATCCAAATCATACAACAAATACGTATACGTATGTATAAACAGGGAGAGGGGAGAGAGGCAGAGTACTGACTGGAGGAAGGAAGGGGAGGGGCAGAATTGAGAGCCGAGAGACTAGTATTTAAATCAAGCTTCTTGTTGAATGAGCATATTACATGATCTGTTGCAGCCTTTTCTTTTTCCATCTTATTTCCAGAACAGAGACAGAGTAAAGTGGACGATAGAATGGAGAAGTCGAAGAAGAAACCGACTTTTTCACAAAACTAATATTAAAAATATTAAGCTCCTGCTTCTCTATAGAGATTAAGCAAAATAACGAGTGGAGGGCATTTTGGTAATTGGAGGGAGACTCTTCATTTAGCCGGTTTGCTTGTGAATCGTATGTTTTTGAATTTTGAGAAGTAACCAACCAAACACCCCAAACGACAGCCTCTGGATCGATGGTGAAGGGCGGCCAAAACCTGCCGGCCGACGTAGTTCAGTTGATCGACCAGCTAGAGCGCCACTGCTTGGCTGCCGATGGATCTCTCATCTCCAAATCCACCTTCCACGATCTCCAACTCGTACTCTCTTTCTCTCTCTAACCATTTCTACCCAATTATTCAGTCACTAATTATTTAATATCGCAGGCCAGAGAGGAAATGTGCAGAGAGCGATTGCGTTATTTGGAAGCTATGGTATTGTTGGTTCTCCCTCCTTTTAATTAATTAATGCTCATATTTTGATCTGATGTTTCTTTTTCTTTGGTAGGCGATATACTGCGAGGCAATGGCTATGATAGAAGAGTACCAACAGGCGGTTTCGGGGGCTAATATTGGCGCCAGCATTCGAGATGTCCATGGAAGTTTGAAGAATCTCTCTCAGGTGATTGCATTCCTAACTCGCATTTCTTTTTTTTCTTTGTGTGTGTATAAGTTTTTTATGAGCAGAGAAGATTTTGTATTTTTAAACAAATGTAAAGTTTAGACATTTCATGTTGTTTTGTGTTAGTTGAGGTTATTGGGCAAACTAGAGAAAATTTTGTAGTTGAGGTTATAGGATGAATTTAGTGTTTTTGGTGTTTCAAACAGAAGGTTTCGTTTGGATTCTGGTTTATTTTAGGTTTATGAGACTCTAGAACATAGATTGGTGGTAGCTGAAGCAGCTCAGAAATTGAGACTTCCTCTTATATCAAAAGACGGTGAGATCCATGAGGATGAGATTGAAAAATGGAGTGTCATGTCAAGAAGCTCGCTTGATAGTACCAGTACCAGTGTTACTATTAGCTCGAGCTCAAATTCCATGAATCATACAAATAATTCTGGGACCAGTGGTGGAAACAATGCTCTCTTTGTCAGTGCTAGTGAATCGGTGGAACCTGGGGTTGGTGGTGCGCCTAATCGTTTCCTTGGCATAACACCTGCCTACTTATGGCATTCTCAGCTTCAAGAAGCACCATTAACAATGGTAATTTATGCATGGAGTAGTGTCTCGCCCATCATACTGCTTGTGCTGGTGGTTGGATTAATTTTTGGCTTACTTTTGTATCGACAATTTTAGGACGTTGCAGATTACCAAATGGCCCTTTGTCATGAGATTGAAGCTCGTTTGAAAGATAAATGTGATAAGTTGGCTGAAGCTTTTATTGATGATACTGGTAAGTCTGCGATACTGCTGGATGAACCCCTACTTGCCTCTGCCGTTCTCCCCATCTCCAACACCATCCACTGACAGATTTCTGTTTTTCTCATCATTTAAATTTCTCATGCATTCATGAAGCAACATTTGGGGAGCAGTGTATTTGCGATCAAATCTATAATGACACGTTACTCAACCAAGTCCATTGTGTAACAACCCCAAATATTCTTTTGATTCAAATGAAAAGTAAAAATAATACCCTGTCTATTAATGAGCATATATGTGGACTGTGTGCAATGTGGAATGTGATTTAGCGGGAAGCTACATAATTTTGAACGCTACTTGTAAACAGACTAAAGACATATTTGACAGCAATTTGTAGGTAACCACGTTACATGCGAGAGTGCATTATTAGCTGATCAAGTTTCCTGTTTGCTTTTTTACTTCAGATTCATCCAGTTCTCAAAATTCTACTGCTCGGCTTCCAGAGAGGTTTTACATCCCATATTTGCTGTTAGGCTATGATACATTTATATCCTCAACATAGAACAGAAATTGACAAAAAAGAAAAAGAGAAGATCTTACTTTTAGCTACTTGTTGACCACCTATATCAAATGAGATAGTGATCTTATATTCTTCTTTTATAGGGTTAAGTTGATAATGGAGGAAATTGAAAGGGAAGAAGCAGCACTGCGCGAGGATCTATATTCGGCTGATCGAAAATTCTCAGAATATTATAATGTGTGTTTAAAACAAATTTTATTTTTGTAGTTTGTTTCTAAATTTCCAGACAGCTAAATATTTATCAAATCTCAATCTCAAGAAGCTTATGCTTTTCCGAAATATTCTGATACTTGTACAAAAATTTTTGTCCTGAGAAGGTCTTGGAGCAGATACTTGGGGTGCTGATTAAGCTTGTCAAAGATTTGAAGCTGCAGCATCAACATAAATATGTAAGCCTCTCACATTAGAAACGTCTCAAATTATGTATAATACCTACCAACCGTTAATTCAGTAATATTGCGTTAATAGTGTTCTGGATCCTTTTGCGTTAATAGTGTTCACTCTGTAGGATGAACTTCAAAAGACCTGGCTTTGCAAAAGGTGTGAGACCATGAATGCAAAATTAAGGTTTGTTCCTATCGGTAGCCAGATCTAACTTTAACGTTGCAAGAGAGGACATAGGCATCAAGTGTAGTATGCAACAGTTCTGAACAGTTTCTCTCTTCACTTACAAATCTAGTTACAATTTGGTGTTTCCTTTTTTTTTTTTTAACAATGACTTGTAACGCATATGATCAGGGTTCTAGAGAATGTCCTGCTACTTGAGACTTATACTCAGGAGTCAATACCAGCACTCCGAACAATAAGGTACGTAATATTTATTGTGTCCTGTGCGGTATGCATTTTGGTATTGACTAGTTTTCTGTTATATCCGTCAATTGTCTTTTTTTGCAGGAAATATCTTGTAGAGGCCACAGAAGAAGCTTCTATGGCCTACAACAAAGCGGTCTGTTCCTTATTATTATGTACATATAAACATAATGATATTTCTAATTATATTTTGTTGTACATATGAACGTAATGATATTTCTACTTATATTTTGTTAGTTTCCTTTCTTACTTGGATCCTCGATTTGCATTTAAACTTTTTTGCCAGGTTACACGCCTTCGTGAATATCAAGGTGTTGATCCTCACTTTGATACAATTGCAAGGCAATACCATGATATTGTAAAGGTAATGACCACCTAGTTTTCTTCCCGTGGTTGGTCTTTCGTGCATTTTATGCAGCCCCTCATATCAGAGCCTTTTTTTTTTTTCCCTGGCAGAAATTGGAGAACATGCAATGGACTATCCATCAAGTTGAAATGGACCTGAAGCGTTTACCGGATCATCCTAGTGCTTAACTTGGGATTGTATATTCTGATGCTCAGATCTGTATATTTCTTATTGTGTTGAAGTCCTTGTATCTTGCTTCGTTTATTTTTCTCTTGATTTCCCCCTCAAAGACACATTCACTGTTTTTGGTTTCTGGTATAACATAACAGCTTATTAAAAGTATCGTTTTCCAGTTGGTATCATCCCCCTTAAAGTAGACAGCATTAATGGCTTATATTGACAAATTTTGCTTAAAGTCTTGTATCGCAAAAAACTAATAAAAACTTAAAAACATACATAATTTTGTTTTGGGGCTTTACTGATTCAAATAACAATATGGATTTATTATATAAAATTAAAATATTTTGTAATATTAAAAATAAATTTCATCAAATTTATAATATAATACAGCTCCTTGGAGATTCGAGACGCTTGAGAAAATGAGTCCGTGAGAAAAGTTGGAATCCGGTTCTCTCCGCCGGCCCATTCATTACTATCTCCAGATTCTTGGCCCACAAACTTCATCTTCCAGACAATGCCCTGCTGGTTCTGGAACTACAACTTACAAGCTCAAGTGGGGTGGTAGGTCCCAACACGCGTAAGTTGTAAGCGTGTTTCTCTAATGACTGACTCTGGTCGTTTCCTTCTCCGAAAGGATTTCCTATTTCTATATATACCACCCTCCTGGGAACGACTTTATTTCGCACCATACTTCTCTCGCTTCTCTCTTAAGGTAAGCGTCTATGTTCTATTGGTGACCTTGTCTTGCTTGCTACTTTCTTCTATGATCATTAGTCGGTATATTTGGGTTTCTGGTTTGGCTCTTATGGAGTATTCTATTGTTTCATCAATATTTTTTCGTTCTAATGTTCCCTATCTCTTGAGGTAACATCCATGATCCATATACTATTGTCGATCATAGTCATTAGCTCTGCATGCAACCTGCTTCTGTGATCATTAGTTGGTAGATCGGTCAAGTCTTTAGCTTTTGATGTTCTATGTTGTTATAATCACACGGGGTTATCTGGTTTGGCTTCTTTCATTTCCTTCCTTCTTTGTTGGGGGTTTACCATTCTTTCATCATGAGGCTGTTAGGAAGATCAATTGTTTTTCTTTTTTCTTAAAAAAAAAAAGAAAGCTTTCTTTATGTGATTTTATAGATAAGTTCATGGTGCTTATGTCGAGGCATCCATAGATTAATCCAGAACAGAATCTCCTGGTGAGGAGAGGATTTTGTTCTTATGCTTTTGTTTGTGAAACTGGCTAAGGGAGGAGATTGTGAGCTGTGTGTTTAGTTTATGCTAAAAGTTCCATCTTATTTTTGTTTTAGTTTACAATCAAGCAAAGTACATGGTTGATCCACAAGTCCAGATTCCCACTGCTTTTGATCCATTTGCTGAGGCCAAAGAGTCGGGCGCCGGAGGGGCAAAAGATAATGTGCACGTCAGAGTACAACAGAGGAATGGAAAGAAGTGTCTAACCACAGTTCAGGGACTGCCAAAAGATTTCAGCCTCGAGAAGATTGTCAAAGCACTAAAGAAAGAGTTCTGTTGTAATGGGAATGTTGTGAAGGACAAGGAGCTCGGCAAAGTAATTCAACTCCAAGGTGATCAACGCAAGAACGTCCAGAGTTTTCTGATTAACGCCAACCTTGTGCCGAAGGAGCTGATCAAGATACATGGCTTTTGAACTGACCATGTTCTACCATATGCAAGTGTCATGTAAACTTGTATCTTTCAATAATTTAACACTCAACTCTTTTAGGAGTTTAAATAAAAGCCCTTTTTGCTACTTAAATTGAATAGTATAGTTCAATTCCTATTCGAGTTAAGTTCTTGATGCTGCGTCAAATAAACAATTTGATGGTCATGCTAATTAATATGATTTATACCCAAACGGAAGATTGATTAACATTAATCTGTTTTAAAACTGTTTAAATTTAAACAACCTATCGACTGAGGTTTATTTAATAAAACAATAGGAAGGTCTGGTTTTTGTTCCATCAATCATAAGCCTGCAGTAAGCTAACGAATGTGAAAGGTAAAAGAAACTACATGTCAACCATTGTTGTTGCTCAACAAACACACTGGATATTCAAGTTCCAAGTTGGTTTAGCCACATCTACAAACGTACTTGTTAATCTAGCAAACTTTGCTTTTGACACAACATGCTCTTAATGTTTGCATTCATCCCATTGGTTCGAAACATAAATTGCAATTGGTCAAATTTTCAATCAAGAATCGATCAAACAGCTATGCAATATAAAAATTAAAAAAAAAACAAGTGGAGAGATTCTCACGTCACGTGTGCCGAAAACTTTGGTAGTTTTGGCAAGTTTCCTTCCTTCCATTTTCTTAATATTAGAGAAGCTTGGCCTGTGGCTGGGTCCCGCTTCTCATCATTGTACAGAATTCTTCATAGTTGATCCTACCGTCCTGTAAATCCCAGCATTAATCAGCACAAGATACATGAGATAAAAGACATAGGAGACAAAGGGCTGTTCGGATCAAGAGCAAATAATTAGCTTACATTATCTGTATCAACTTCAGAGATTATCTCTCTAATTGTTGCCTCGTCACCCATTCCATAGTCTTTCATTGCAGTCTCTAGCTCATCTCTCGTGATAAACCTGCAAAAAGAGCCAAATATCAAGCCAGCTACTGCAGTTCCCCTCCCCAATGTCAGTACAAAATGCCAGGTGCACTTTTTAGGTACATCAAAAAGCAAGCCTCAAATCCTCAATTCCAGTGTTGCCACCCTATTTTAGAATCACCTGAAATTTTAAATGGCCTCTCACAATAGCATAAGTATTTCACACACGCTAAAAGCTTATTATTAAGTAGAGTGTCATTCTGATTTACAGAAATGCTTGTGATGAAACTCACCCACTGTTATCCTTGTCAAAAAATTGAAAGGCTTTATAAAGGTGCTCATCTCTTTCTAGCCTGTATCTATGCATTGTTGCAGTGATGAATTCAATATAATCGATCGTTCCATTTCCATCGACATCAGCCTGAATGACAAATCAGTAGTCAGGGTTTGATAACAAGTCATCAAATGGTGTAGCAAATTTTGTGTAAAAAGATCTTACAGCCTCCATAAGCTGCTTCACTTCAGCTTCTGTAAGCTTTGATCCAAGTCGGGCCAACCCACTCTTAAGTTCATCGTAGGTGATTGTACCACTGTTGTCAGTGTCTATGTTTGCAAACATTGCTTTTAGCCCTTGAATTTCTTCAGTATCAAGATTTTCAGCAATAACCTACAGCATAATTGGAATCCCAAAAGAAAATTACCCACTTATTTTGCATATATTTTGTGGTTTAATGCCTGGATTTTATTTCCCTGAAATTAGAACATTAACTGACCTACCTTAAGTGCTAGCTTCTTAAGCTTGTTCATTCTTCTAAATTGCTTCATCCTAGAAAGGACTGCACTGTCTATTGGCTTGTCTGATGCTTCACCACCTTCCTTTAGCCATGGATGCTCTGGAACAGACACAAAATTTGAACTTTCAGAAGTTCTTCAAACAAAAATACCCAACTTGTCACGTGTTATACTGAAACTATCCTGGCTTTGCAGAAGAAGCATTGACAAAGAGGAATTTCACTATTTTGACAGGTTGACTACTTTCAGACAGCACTTGTTATTATGATCTCACCAAAAAATGGTTCAACAAAAATAAACACCATGATATTATTTACTTTCTTTGCTTCAAATGCAACTCGTTTTATATGCTGAGAAATAATTGAATAGCAAAGGAATAATGATGCTAAAAATGGAAAAGTAAAATTGATTGTGGAAATCAAACCTAAAACTTGAGCAGAAGTAATCCTTTTCTTTGGGTCCTGGGCCAGCATTTTACGGACCAGGTCCTTGGCACCATTTGATACACTGGGCCATGGTTGACTCTGAAAGTCTATCTCTCCTCTTAAAACAGCATCAAATATACCCTTCTCCGTTTCTGAAATGCATTTTAGGATCACCAATGAGCAGGTCTATTCACAAACTTCGACAATTTGATTAAAACATTACAATTTATGTCAAGCTCCAACACATAAGATCATGTGCTAAAGAAAGGATATCATGCAGGTTGAAGTAATTTATGCAAAGATATTAGCTTATACCTGCCCAAAATGGAGGCACGCCACTAAGCAAAATATATAATATAACTCCTGCACTCCATATATCAACTTCCTTCCCGTATCTGCGCCTTAATACTTCTGGAGCAACATAGTATGCACTTCCAACAATATCTCGATATACCTTCCCTGCACAGAGTATCCTAAGTTTATCATCCAAAGTTATTGGTGGCTATGATCATCGTGGAGTACCTAACAGATCAGTGATATACTCTTTGAAGAGACATTAATATTCACAGCCATTGCCAACTTATTTTGTAGATTTTAGTAATGTAACTTCAAATTTGATTTCAAAAGGGGCAGCGACATGAAAGGCTAGAAGGTTTATAGAAAATGTATCATAACATTGAATCTAAAGAGACTACCAAATGAAGTTGCCTAAAGCAAATCCAAGAAAGCCAGTTAGCCATAGACATAATTGATTGTGCAAGCTATAAAGTAGACCAGAGCTATTCTAACTATTTGCTGAACTGAGAAGAAACTTGTATAACATATTTCATGCTTTCATCTGTTTCACTAAATGCAGAGGTCAGAAGAAACGTGGAAAGCTAAATAATAAAAGCTAACAAATGTCTGAAGCCACAGCCAAAATCGATAGGGCAAATGCCCCTCAAATAATTGTTCTAAACCATTTTACCAAGACAATATAAGTAACTAATATACCTTTCAGAATTTAAGGACCCCTCTACCAGTAGAATTGGCAATAGAGATACTCAAAACTATTAGAGAAGGTGAAACCATACATAAAAAAACGCATAGTAATTTCCAAGTTCCTAATTACATCTACATTACATCTAAATGTATGTTAAAAGTCATAGTGATAAACATGAGGCATGCACCATTATAGAAACTGTTCTAACATATTCTAACACAACATTAAGCAAGAAACTTCTTCTCCCTAGCGATTATGCTACTTATCAAGTTCATCGAAAGCAAAAAAACATGATCTTGCCAATTAGACAATACCTTCTTCAATAAATACCGAAAGCCCAAAATCAGTAGCCTTCAGAAGAGCTTTTGGGTCTTTACTCGACAGCAAGAAGTTCTCAGGCTTAAGATCCCTATGCATCACACCCATGAAGTGGCAGCTATTAACGACATTTACAATAGACCTACATATTTCAGCAGCTTCCTTCTCACTATAATGCCCCTTGGCAATAATCCTATCAAACAATTCACCACCAGCACATAGCTCCATCACAAGATGCACAGATTGCTTGTCCTCATAAGCACCTTTGAACTCAACAATATTGGGCTGGCCACTCAAATGTTGCATTATTGCAATTTCTCTCCTCATGTCCTCCTTATCATTCTTGGTGACAAGCTTCCTCTTGGATATTGACTTGCAAGCATATTGCTTTCTAGTTGAATTCTCAGTACAAAGATAAGTTACACCAAACTGTCCTCTACCCAGTTCTTTTCCCATAGTGTAGAACAACTTTACATCCTCATAGGGTTTTCCAAGAATTGTGTCTGCTCTAGTGACTGGAACAGTCGGCTTCTTTGGGGCTTGCACTGGTTGCTGGACAGTTACTTGGTGGGCTTGCTGCTGAGACTGAGGTTTGTTCTGGTATGAAGAAGGTTCTTGAGGTTTTTGATTATAGGTCACCCCAGCAGAACCATTATACCTCTGTGCCTGTGACTGATTTTCTTTGGTAAAACAATGACCCATTGCTTGTTACAATCTTCCACTTGTGCAGAAAGGACCCAAATAAGCAGATCAGGAAAGAAGGGGTTGATGCTTAAATTATCAACAGTAAAGACCACAGGTTTTTGGACCAAAACAAAAGAATGAATATTGTCAGGTGCAGTTAAAAGAGTTGGATTAGAGATCCAAAGACACATACACACAAAGAATATAATTTGAAGGATAAAAACAGAGAACCCAGACGGAGCTCTTGACTAATATGAATGTGAAGAGAAAAAGATGAAAACTTGGGTACGCTGTTTGTGATGGGAAAGTAGATCGAAGCTGAAGTCGGCTACGGAGCTGGTGCAGAGCAGGAAACGACCAGAAAACACTTGTCAACGCGTTGGACTGAATAGAAACTGCAATAAGAAAATTGGAAATTAAATTTCACTTCAAATTAATTCATTATTTTTTTAATATAAAAATTATTATATATTTATCGAAACATCTTAACGTTAAATTGTATTTATGTAAGCTTTTAAGTATATCAAATCCAGGAATTTATGGTTATTTCTATAAGAAATAGGCAAAAGGAATTTATCAAAGTGAAAATCGGGAATGGATAGGGGTGAGCATTATTCGGGTCGGGTCAGGTCTGGCCCGATTACCTGGCCCGGCCCGAATTAATTCGGGTAATAAAATGCTAAAATACAGGTAAATCGGGCCCGACCGGGTATTACCCGAATTGTTTTCGGTTTGGAACGGATAACTCCAAAAAAAATTCGGATTACCCAATTACCTGAATTAGGTTTAAAAGAATTATGAAAATATATTTCGTTATTTTTCTTGTAGAATTAACAGATTAATTATGCTAGTTAATTGAAATATTTGGTTATATTATTAGTGAATTCAACTATTTGTTTTGTTTTATGTCTCTCAAATAAGATATGATAATGTAATTCAAGTATTTAGTTATTTTGTGCAATTTTTGAAAGAGAACCAAACAAAATTTCGGGTAACTCAAAATTATCCGAATTACCCGATCGGGCCGGGTAAGTTTGGGTAATGAAATTTTGGGTTCGGGCTAGGTAAGATAGAAAAAATTTTGGGTAATTCGAGCTTTACCCGAACAGTGAAAATTTGGCCCGATTAGCCCGAATGCTTACCCCTAGGAATGGGTGCCAATTGCCAAAGCCTTAGAACTTGAAAGGCTACAGTATGAATCACGTTCTCCGGGGGACTCAACAAGTGGGTCCCAAATCCAATGATGATCGTTCTTGCAATTCACAGCTGTTATTCATGTTTCACGTGTGCATGCAACGCATGTATCTGATGTCGCTCGGTCGGTGAGCTAATGATAGAAGATACCATTGGCTAAGTAAGGACTTTTCGATTTTTTTTTGGTAATAAATGGAAAGAAAGCGAAGCAGATTACGTTATGAGTCTAGGGAGACAAATCCCTGATAAATCCTCTAGAAGGACTAGGTGGCACATAATGGGTGTAGTGTCTAGGTAATTGACGTCGAAATCATAATGAACTGTATAGTTAGCAAGCCAATCAGCCCTTCTGTTGCTCTCTCGATATATGTATCGATGAACATCAGTCCAGTTTCGAGTAATCAAATCGTTAATGCCCATTACAATGGGATTGAGAGCCCGTGAACGGTTGGCAAATGAAGAAAGGATATTTATCACCGCGATAGAATCCACTTCAAGCTGGATTCAGTGATATCCCAGATTCCACGCAAGCGTCAAGCCAGTGTAAACACCTTAAAGTTCTGCAAACACTGCTGAGCAACAACCCAGATTTTGAGTGAAGCCGCCAAGCTAGTTGCCTACACTGTCTCGTAGCAGTGCTCCTGCTGTGGTTGTGGACGAGGAGCGTTTGCATGTTTCATCTGTATTTAATTTAACCCATCCCATGGGAGGTGTGCTCCATCCGAAGAGTTGTTTTTGTCGAGGGCGATGTCCGGCATCAATTCTGCTTTGCCATACGACGGACTGGTAGATCAGATCTGCATAAGACAAAATAAGAGAAACTGATGAGTAAGGCCAAGTGAAGTGTTCATCAAAGAGGGACAAATTCCTCCATTCCCATAGGAACCAACAAGTAGTGCCAAAGATAATCGACCAGTCATGTCTAAGCACACGTTTTCAATTTCGGAGATTCGTAGAGATCCATTCCCGTTGCGTCATAGTGAAAAAGTCAGAAGAAATGATTTGCGAAGAGAATTTGTGCCACACTTGAAGAGCTCTGGCACAATCTCGTACTACGTGAATCGAAGATTCTACCATTTGGCAGTGACAACAAACGTTGTCCTTAGTGAGGTATATACGTATGCGTTGTTGATTCGTGAGTAATCGGTCATGAGCGAGGAGCCAGAGGAATGAGCGAAGGCGTTGAAGTCCCTTCCACTGCCAGATTGTCGTCCAAATACCCTGAGGCAAGGCATCTGCGTGACTGATTATCATGAAATAAGTGGAAGCTATAGTGAATTGTCCGGTGTCGGAAAGACCCCAGATTAACTTATCCTTACTCAAGAAGGGTTTTGGGGGAAATGTACTGGCTATAGCTCGGCAAATCGGCGTCAAGAGGTGACTACGAGAGACATTCCAATTCCACGTCCCATCTGTGGTCACAAATTGTTGGACACTGCAGTTGGTAAATACATCCGGGATTGGGGTAGTAGTATGAGTAATGAGAGGTCCTACTCCCGTAATCCAAGGGTCTTGCCAGAAGCGCGTTGTCATGCCATCTCCAATCAACCATTTCATCCCCTGGAGCACGATGTGTCAAGTTGCCTTTATGCTCCTCCAGATCATTGAGCCCCCAGTTGCATCAAACGAGTTGGGGATATTGGTGAGGTCAAAGTTGTATTTGGCAAAGAGAGCTTTAACCCATAACGCTTAAGGCTTTGCAAGTAGGGTCCAACCTAGTTTAGCTAGATATGCATCATTAGTCTCGCGGTTTTTCTGGATGCCAAGACCCCCTAGTTATTTCAGTGTGCAAACTTCCTCCCAGTTGACTAAGTGGATCCTTTTTTTCCCATTTGACGAACCCCACAAAAATCGCCTTAGAAGTTTCTCCAGCTCATCACAAAGGTGGCGGGGTAGTCTGACTGTCTGCATGGTATAACTGGGAAGGTCGTTATAACAGATTGAGCCAACGTGATGTGGTCGGCAAACGTCAACAGGTTGGCTGACCAGCCTGACAATCGTTGGTGAACCTTATCCAGAATGTATTGATAAGTACGCTTGCTGACTTGTTCGTGTAAAAGAGGTACTCCAAGATATCTTCCAAAATCCTTCGTCAGTTTGAACCCCAGTGCTCGGCTTAAGGAGCGAGATAGCCTAGGAGGAGTATTTTTGGAGAAGTAGCACCGAGATTTTCCTTGGCTGATGCGTCGTCCAAAAGCAACACAGAAGGAATCTAGAATATCCCAAATGACTCAAACTTGAACCGGTGAGGCTTCAGCATAGAGGATGAGATCATCAGCAAAAAACATATGAGAGAGAGGCGAGCCAGTTCTTCCAAGTTTAATATGACGCCATCGACCTTGGGAAACTGCATGGTTAATGGAGTGACCAAGTCTTTCCATACAGCGGACAAACAAGTAGGGCAATATAGGGTCACCCTGACGAATGCCTCTGGATGCACTAAAGGTGTCACTGAGCTCGCCGTTCCAAGTCACTTGAAAGGAGACCGAAGAAATGCACTTCATGATAAGATTGATCAGCGATTCAGAAACTCCTATGTCAATGAGAGTATATTGGATGAAAGTCCAAGACAATCCGTCGTACGCTTTCTTGAGGTCCACTTTAATAGCCATTATCCCTTTCCGACCCGTTTTTTGTCTCATGGTGTCGATGTTTTCTTAGGTAATGACGATATTGTCCGTAATTAAATGCCCTGGTACAAAGCTGCATTAAGTCGGGAAAACCAGGTTGTCCAGGTAAGGATTGAGTCGAGTAACAATGATCTTGGTAATGGCCTTGTAGAGCACCGAGCATAAAGCAATAGGACGGAACTGCGTATTTGAAATGGGAGAAGGGATCTTTGGTATAAGGACCACAATGGTGCGATTAAGTTCAGATTCCCAAGATCGGAAGATGCGCTATAAGAATGAGGTCAGATAAGGGCCGACGATGTCCCATTGGGACTGGTAGAAGAGAGCTGGTAATCCATCAAATCCAGGAGCCTTGTTTAGGGCCATGGAGAAGAAAGCCATTTTGATTTCGTCAGGACTCAGTGGACTAACTAGATCTTCTTTGGCCTGGGAAGGGAGGGGAGTGAAATGGCCATAGAGCTGTCAGTCCGGGGGTTGTTGGCTGTCGACCATATATAAATGCTCGAGGTACTTCTTCGCAAGTCTCTTGATGCTCGCTGGATCTGAAATCTCAATCCCTTGGTCATCTTTTAAGGACTTAATCTGCATATGCCATTGTCTGGCCATAGTAACTGCGTGATAGAACTTGGTACTTCTGTCGCCTTGGCCTAACCACTGGCTTTTGGATCGCTGGTGCCAAAAGAGTTCTTCTTGGTAAAGGACATGTTCCAATTTGGATCGTAACTATTCCTCCAGCTCCCAGAGAGAGTTTGAGTCGGTGTCTTCAAGGTGTTTTTGGATACCTTCAAGTTTGGCCATCAGTTCTTTTTTCAGTGGAAAATATTGCCAAACGTGGTAGTGTTCCAAAGCTGTAGGTTCTCTGATAAACTTTTGATTGCGTCATAGAAATCAGAGTTAGGTGGATGCCAGTTCACAACTACAACTTGAGTAAAGCTGTGATGAGTAAGCCACGCAGACTGAAGGGCCTCATTTTCGGAATTTGGTGCGCACTGGTCGTTATAGTAATTAAGAGAGGCCAATGATCAGATTTTAGGAACGGAAGGTGAGAAACTTTGGTGTTAGGGAAAATAGAGTGCCAAGAATTGGAGCAGAAGGCACAGTTTAATCTAGCGAGAATTTGTCCTATGTGTCAAGTGAATCTTAGCCCTGAAAAACCCAGATCCTAGATATGGCAACTGTGCACACAGTCACTGAAATGGGAATTGACAATAGGTTGGAGGCGAGAACCTCCTCGTTTATCATGGCTCTCTAATTTGGCGTTGAAGTCCCCACCCAGCAGCCAAGGTTTTGAGGTGATCCTCACAATCTGTCTCAAATAATGCCATAAGTACTTCTGTAACGAATACGTAGGGCTGGCATAAATGGCTATGAAGTCGAATGACAAGTGGTCCCATTCAATGCTGGCATGCACAAATTGTCGGTGAGCTAGCAGAATACGGACCCTAATATCTTCCTTCCAAAGTAGCCAGATGCCTCCTGAAAACCCTTCGACTTCCACTCTGAAGTAGTGGCCAAATCCCAAATTTCGAATAACCTTCAGTGCACGCACACCACTAATTCGAGGCTCGACTAAAACAACAAGAAATGGCTTATGGATTCGAATATAATTCTTGATGATGGGCTTAAAGATCCTGCCTCCAGCCCCTTGACAGTTCCAGATGAGAATCGACATAAAACGAAACTTTAAGGGGATATTTAAACTGCGGGAGAATTGACTACCTTAGCAGTCAGCTCTCGAAGCTGGTAGATCGTGGTATCCTGTGAAGTCTCCTCCATTTGGGTATCTGAGTCAATATGAATTACATTTGTGTTTGGGAAAATATTTTCAGGATCTGGGGGTCGCGGAGGGTGTATCATGTATTTTTGACTTATCAAAGTCGAAGTCGTGGGAACACATTCTTCGACGGGGTCCTCCTCCATGTCCCCTCATCCCAATTTCGCGTGTGAGGGGAGAGTGATATTTTGATCTTGTAGTATCACATCTTCATGGGATGGGATCGATAGGGCCACGTGATTTGCTAGTGGGTTGTGGGTGGGTGGCGTTGTGGGCTGGTGGGTTTGTAAGGGAGAGGCGTGATGAGTATGGACCTTGGGCTGGCTGTGAGGAGGGGCGAGTTGGGCTTCAACCTGGATTAGGGTAGGAAGGCACGGCATCGTTTTGACACTGCTTGAGGAGGGCTAGAACGGTGACGTGTTGACGCAGCTTGGGATGGGAATGGATGGCGTTGTGTTGACACTGCGTGGGTTGGGCATGGACGGTGTCATCTTGATGTTGCGTGCAGAGGGGTTAGCTGGCCCATTAAACGACACTCGTTTCTGTCTCATGTCCCTAAATGTCGCGTGATTTAAGGATTTCTCCTGTATTAAGGCCGATTGCGAAGGAGCATGAGGTGTTGGAGGGAGAATCGCTGCTGGCGTTGAGGGATTGTCCGAACTGGAAAGCAATGGTTCGATGTTTGACAAAGCCGAGTACGTCGATCCTTTCGATCCCACATGGGAGGAGTTCATGCAGTTGTCATTTCGAGTTATCGTTGGAGCGGCTAGCGATCGACAAGGCCGGCACTGTACCTACATCCAGGGGTCAAAATCCCTTTGTCGGAGGTTACCGGTGGAAGATTCTCCTCGGTTGTTAGAGTGGATGAGCGTTGGCTGTCCTTCGGTGGTGGGCGTTGTTTCAATTTGCTCGCGCAACCGTAAGGGGCAAGACAGGGCACCATGGCCGACCGAGTCATAGGCGAAGCAAATTTAGGAAAGACCCTCATATGCAACCTTGATGTGTTCTCCATCTAGCTCAACGATGGAGCAAAGAGGTGAGCTTAGGTCTATGTTAACAGCCACACGAGCAAATTTTCCTCGGTGAGCTTGTTGTGTGTTACTGTCAATTTTGATTATGCGACCCACTAGATTGCCAAGGGCGATGAGGATTGAGGGATGGTACCTAGCTACAAGGAGTTCTGGAAAATGCACCCACGGGACAACGTGAATAATTTTTCCAGTTGAAGGCCGAAAGTCCGGGTACCATGGTTGAACGGAGAGGATATGACCTGAGATGATCCACGGACCCTGTGTGAGTGTCTGTATATAATCCTCCTCTTCTACAAAGTTAACAAGGTAAAAACCCTTATCAAAACAACTATTTTCATAGGTCCATTAGGTTTCCACATGGATATTAATCTGGATTTTAACATGTTAAAACCCAGTTTGCGTCTTAGCAACTTGATCACAACAACAGTTTCCGAAGCTTTGTCGAGTTTACTTTTGAAAGTGTTTGAGAGCTTGAGACCCAGTCCAAATTCTCCCTGTATGAATGAGATATCGCCCTCAGTAGTTTCAATTAACTCCTCTTCTGGCCATTCAATTTCTTTTGCAGGATTGCCATGGACAGAGTGACCTGTGACCACCGCACTATAGCTTGGGTAAGTTTTTTGTTCCACTGGTGCAGGAGGAGGAAGGTCTTCTTCCCTTTCCCTTATTCAGACTTTTTTAGTAGCTTGGCGATCAGAATCCGGTGAGACGATGGCGTTCTGCGTTTGCATTGTGCGACTGTAGTGACTCGTACGTAAATGGCTACTCCTGTGGCGTCTGATAAAGATACTTAGAAGATCAACAATCGATGAGACGTTTAAGCGAACACTTGGTGTGCGCCGAGAGAAAACCAGATGCGAGCGTTGAGAGAAAACCAGAACTTGCAAACGCAAAAATCCATTAACGCAAACAACAAGTGGAATGCTTAGTTGCAAACATCGAGTCAGGAAGGCGATTTTCGTGGAATGAACACACGGCCAAAAATCGCTCCCTTTGACTTCACCAGCTCAACTAATCATGTCTTGTAGCAAAAATAGCGGTTTAGTTACTTGTCATTAAGTACACTAACTTTACATTTTCATCGTCTTATTTAACAAAAAGGTAAAACCATCAAAATTTAACGTCAACTTTTTTTAGGATATATTTAACGTCAACTTTAATATTTAGGAACGTTTAAAATGATCATACTATTGTAAAAACTACTACATCTATATCTTAAAATGTTTGAATAGGGTTTCCACTAAAAAAATGCTTACACAACTTTTTAAAAACCAATTAGGGACTCATTATTGTGAATTGGTAAAGACAATATGAACCTTGTCAATTTGTTCAAGAACCTCTTTTAATGAAATCAATTTCATCCCTATTTTTCTATTCTATATAATGACCAACTGGATTTATAAAAGGTCATTATAATTAAGCCAACTAGAGAGTGTTGACGATGGACATGATTGACATGACAGGTGGTTATAGGATTTGGTGTACAGGATCCACGTCAAATCCTTTGTTTTAGTTTCTCTGCTCTAATCATGTTCTATTAAATTTCATCCATACTTTTAAGTGAGATCTACGTAAATATGTAAATGAGATTTAATGACAATGTTTAGGGATGGCAAAGGGGCGGGTATGGGGCGG
>JAOTAX010000198.1:43350405-43362056 GCA_025629825.1 Erythroxylum guanchezii
ACAACAACAATATTATTGGTATTAATACAGAAACCCAAGTTACAAACCAAACATTATTTTTTATACCCATTCCTATTCCCATTCCCTTCTACTATTATACCCATACCCATTCCTAAACCCGTGCTCAAACCAAACGCCCCCGTGCTAAAAAACTATACTTAATGCGTTGAATTGAATTAACTTCATAGTGCATTTTATTTTTTTGTATTTAATATGTACAAACAATAGATGTATCTAATTTTGATTTCTAATTTATTTTTGAGTTATAATATTATTATGAAAATTAGTGGAAGATAACACATCATAATAACATTTAATTTAAAATAAATATTTTAAATTATTATGCAATAATAACTAAATATGAGAGTTGGTATAAAGTCAATCACTTGCACATACCTTGTTTTGTTTTGGGCAAATTTTAGTACTTGTACTAGAATAGAATAGCTCTCGATTGTCTATCACTTGCATATACTTAGTCTCTGTTTGGTTGGGCTTATACCAATAGAGATTTTGTCAGTAGAGTTTTTTTATGTAGATTTTTTTTTTGAAGAATTTTTCTAAGAAACTAGTTGATGACTATTTGACTGTCATTTAAAAAAAGTTTTTTTTGAAAGAACTTCATACAGTAGACTGTTTAGCAACATAAAAATATAAAGTACTTTTAATTTTAACTATATTTTATTTTGTAATAAAAATTATTTATGCATAAAAAAATTATTTAAAGTATATTAAACAATATACAAAGCACAATATATTAATTATTATATAATTTTAAACCATATGAAACATAAATGAAAATATATTTAATCAAATCTTTTATATGGATTATAACATAAGTAAAATTAATATCAAAAATAAATATTAAAATATATAAAAAAAGTCAAATAATATTATATAAATCTCAAAATAAATATTCAAATTGAGTAAATAGTTAAATGAGTTTGCAAGATAAATGTGAAGATAAGTTTGTAGGTATTGTATGAATTATGTGTAAAACATAAGGACAAAAGGGACTAAAAATAGGCTCATTAATTGATATGAAAAATCTATCCGAAAAAGTCATTTGAGAGGCTTTTTTGAGAAGCTTCAAATTTAAACTTCTTAAATAGCTGTATTTTGACTAAAAAAGGCATATTTATTAAAGAAGTGCTTTTTAATTTTTACAGTCAAACACTCATTTAAAAAAAAAAAGCTTTTGTGATAAAGAAAAGTACTTATTAACCTCCCAAAAGCTCATCCAAACAGTCACTTAATTGTTTTGTTTTGGGCAAATTCTACTATTTGTACTAGAATATAATAATTCTCAATTGTTTATGCGAACAAAATGGTTGTTAATAAACATTACAAGTACATTTCTATAGTGATGATGTCGTTCATTTATAACATAACATCGTAACCTTGTATCTGCCTGGATTATTCTTGAGCATACGTGGATATTCAATCTATTTTTCTTTAAAATAGTGACATATATTATATAATTGTTGATAACTTAAAACAAATTAGTTCATATGGCTCACACCAAAGCATGAAATTAGCCCAAAAATGAAAATCCAATAAATGTTTAGCTAGATAATTTAAGGATGATGAAAAATAGGGACATGGAAAGAAATATTCTCAAATTTGTAGAAGTCTAGAACATGGAAGTTGAGCAAACAGTAGAAGGTAGTTGATAAAAATATGACTAAGTAAGATAGAAGTTAAGAAGTTACTTGAGATTGAATTCTAAGACATGAAAGTTTAGAAGATAGAGGCATGTAATTAACTAAAATGTAGGGAAGTATACAGTTATAGCAAAAAAAAAATACTGCTTAAAGATAAGAACATTATAAATTCACCAGTGTCCTAAAAATAAAAAATACACAATTTCTGGACATTTTTCATATCAACACATTCAATCACAAAACAAAAAAAAAATCAATCTTTAGAGAGAGCAATCAACCTATTTCAAAAATACTTTATCATTTTTCGACTTTCTTTACATTGTGAATCCACCTTTCTTATCTCAAATTCCCTTTTGTAGCTCATGACACCATTTTTGTTACAATTAATTATTTCCTTTACTTTAGACCTCATTTCATTATATTTTAACACTTTGATTGCTTAGAACTCTATTTTCTAGGTTTTATGAAAACCACTTATTTCGTTGATAAGAAATAAAGTAAAAATTCTGGGAGAATTTCTTCCTAAAATGCTTAAATTCTCGATTAACACTAAACAATTTGGCATGCCTAATAGGACAAAGATGCTAAGAACACAGAATGGAAAAGAAATTGCTTTACCTCCAACCTTGGAGGAAAAAGTCCCTACAGTTGTAGGGAATGAAGACTTTGTGTCTCAAATGGTAAGTAATCTTGAGAAGGCAGCCTCACCTTCAACTAATTTTTCTATTGGTGAGAATCCAAAATTGTTGCAATAGGATGATGTTATTTGCACAAATGAATTTATGAATTGAAGTTTAACATGGCATCCACAACCAATAATATTAAAATATTGATAGAGAAGGTTAACAAACTGTTTGTCGTTTCGATACAATTTGTTGGGCAGAATTTGCCTACTTTAGTAAAGCAAATATTTAAAGGACTTGGGGGGCATTGTACTCTTAACTCAATGGAAGTCAAAGAATGTTGTCGTCTTTTAGCTACTTCTTTTATAGATGAAAGATACGTCACTCTGGACAAAAGAGAGGATATCTCTGTGGCGTCTCCTAGCGTTAATCTTGGTAATGACTGAAATGCAGTCAGGTCCTAAAAATGAGATTACAAGTTAATATGGAAGCTGTTAGAGAAGCAATTCAGTAATTGTATGGGCCAAGTTTACGACTACATAGATGTCCATAATTTTACAAGCCTTATCCATAACAGATTGATCAAGAGAGTCCTTATTCTTGTGGCTACAAAATTCTCAAATCTAACTTGTTTTTTGGTGAAGATGATCAATTCACCAGTGAGCACATCGCTAAATTCACCATACAATAAAATTAGCCAATTACAAAAACTTAAACTATTTCAAGCTCAAGTTGCTCCTAAATTCGTTGGCAGGAACTGCCTATTCCTAATATGCTTTGTTGCCTAGGAATTTCGCCCTTTCCTGGTATACAATAGAAAGATTATTTCATACTTAGTTTTTTAAGACTGAACCTGAAATTAGCATAGTTAAGTTATTAAGGTTCACTTAAAAGTGGTAAAAATGTTGACATGTTCATCACTCGTTTCAAGAAAATGAGAAGTTAACGTAGAATCACACTTTTAAAAATCGAATATATGAAATTAGCTCAAATAAGGTTGAACATTAAATTGTGGAAGAAATTCTAATTCATATAATTTCATGATTTATATGAATTGGTAGCAAAAGTATCTGAATACAAAGAACTCCTTAGGAAAGAATGTCAACATAAGAAGAATTCATGAGGCACTTATGCTACTGAGATGAATTCTTACAATTTGGCAATAGATAAAGTCAATATCTGTGGTGTTAGGATATTTATCATGTCTCATTATTTAATTTTTGCATTTTTTATTATTGTGTCTTCAAGATAATGGTTAAAAAATATAAATCAAGAAGTGGTGTAAATAAATAACACTTTTTACTTGAATTGGATTCTTGGATAATAGTTGTTGTAAAAATATAAGTCTATCTTAAATGAAGATTGGTGTGGATCACGTTGATTTAGGTATGGATAATGAAAGATGGCTTGAGTGATTGTTACATGAAGATTTTAATGTCCTAGTCTTACTGTGTGTTGACTTAGTTCTTGGTGCAACACACGTGAGCAATTTTGTGAGGTTTTCTTGTGTGAGTTGACGATGAATGGGAGAGTAATTGTGTTGTCTTGGATCTGAATATTTTGATGTTTTTGAGGGAGGCTTGAGTGTGACTTGGTTTGCATCTTTAATGTGGCTTGATCTATAGTGGATAGGTAGATTACGTTGCTGGGTGTGCAGAAAATTGGTGAGATAGCCGAATGCTCGTTGATGTGTGCGTGACCCAGCTCTTATACTTGAAACGCTATTGAATTAGTAAAGGTTTTAGCTGGGAGTTTATTTGATGTGTTGTGCGTGATCTTGCTTCTGCTACATACACACGTGAGTCACTTGGTAATGCTTTCGTTTCGGTGGTTATGGCAAGTGCATGCGTGAAAGTTGAACTTAAAATCTGATTCTTTTTTGTGGTGGGATGAATTGAGGAAGGCTTGCGAGTATTTCTTGGTTGTGTAGGAAGTTGTTCTTTGTCTCTTTCTCAAGTGTTTTCTTGAGTGTTGAATTGTTTGTTTAATCACTTGAGTTACTTATTTATTGTTCTTGCATTAAAAGATTGTTGAGATAAATCACCTGTTGAGGTTAACATGAGTCACTCATTTTATTGGGTGTGAATCACCTTCATAGGTAGTGAGGATGAGTGGTAGTGTCAAGTGTTAACTGGTATCGGCTTATTAAGGCCTTATGTAAAACTATCGTTGTTCTTTTATGAAAGCATTAAGCTGGGTGAGGGTCCCGTAGATGTATGTAAGGTGTGTCAAATTGCGTTAACAAATATTGGTATTGATTTATTTTGTTGCATTTAATTTTTCTGGTTTTTGATTATACTAGAAACGACTGCCATAAATTGAAGAGTTTGCAAAACTAATACACTCCTACGGTGTTATCAATTGGTATCAGAGTGAGGTCACCGAATTAGAACTTGGTATTGTAAGTTGGTGCAGATCCTCATTTTGCAAACATGGCTACAAGAGAAGGTGCATTGATTACCAGGCCATCGCTGTTGGATCGTTCTAATTATTCTGCGTGGAAAACACGTATGAGAGTTTTTATTCAGGCACAGGGAACAAAGGCATGGAATTCAGTGCTACATGGCTGGACACATCTAGTGATGACTGATGACAAGGGAGAAGTAGTACTGAAAGACCCATCTGAATGGACAAGAGTTGAAGAAGAGAGAACACTTAGAAATTCTCAAGCCATGCATGCCATCTTTAGTGCTGTGGATGAAGGTCATTTTTTAATGATATCAACCTGTGAATTGGTTAAAAAAGCGTGGGATACTTTGTAGATTATACATGAGGGATCAAAATTTGATATAGCCTCAAAACTTCAAATGTTAGTTGTGAGGTTTGAAGAACTGAAGATGGATGACAGTGAGACAATTGAAGATTTCCATAAGAGATTGCACGATATAGCAAATCAAGCACATTAGCTTAGGAAAAAAAATACTTTAACCTGAAATTGGTAAAGAAGACATTGAGATCACTACCTCCAAGATTTATTTTAAAAATTGCAGCAATCAAGGAGGCTCATGACATTAATGACTTGTTGTTAGAGAAGGTGATGTGAGCAGGAGTAAGGATCACCATGAAGATGGCATATGTGACAGGGGCGAGCTCGTCATTCCAGTTGGACCTATGTCCAGAGCTAGGACCAAGAGATTCAAAGAGGCTCTCTATACGCATGTGGGCCAACTTATGGAGAGGATGAAGCTAGCCAAGCCTATTGGAGGAGAGCTAGTTGGATCACAACCCAAATTGATCCACTTGTCTCAAATCCTTAGACCAATTTCACTTGGAACTTGAAGACCATTATGTTGGGCTATTCTTCGTCATTTGAAGCCTAAAAGGAGGCGCGCTTATGACCAGACTTGGCGCCTCAATAAGACCAGAACTTTAGGCGCATGCTTATGATCTATTTTGGACTTATTTATATTTTGGGCTTCCATGTAATTTAAGCCCAAGTCTTTTAGCATTAAGTCTAAGTATAAATAGTTATGTTTTAGGGTTTTGGGACAACTTTTGATCATTTTATTTTATGTGTGTCGTCGGCCATATTGAGAGGAGAAGCCCCTCTTGTTCTTATTAACGTAGGACTTGAACATCACTTATCAACTAAATCAGATTATGGCGTGATTTTGATCCTAAATAATTTTCTTGGTTTGTTCTTTACCCATTATCTAGGTTGCCCAAGACAAGTTCTTCGTGAAGTCTAGTAGGTAAATTTGAAACCCTGCGTATCAGATTTAATTTTGGTTAATTCGAATTTACCATCTTCTTGGTTCCTTAAATCCGAAACTCAGGGTAGGCGTGCAGGCATATGCTAGTAGCAACCACCACCTCGTAGACCACCACCTCAGTATGAGCCAGAGGAGGATGACTTTGAGGAGGAGGAGAAGTTTGAGGTACGCAAACCTAGGAGAGCTCAGAGAGTTGAGCCATTTAACAGGAGAGATGGAGACCTTAAATCCATCAAGATGCAGATCCTAGCCTTCAAGGGAAGGAATGATGCAGAGGCTTACCTGAAGTGGGAAAAGAAAGTGAACTTGGTTTTTGAGTGCCACAATTTTTTTGAAGATAAAAAGGTAAAGCTAGCAGCTGTTGAATTTACATATTATGCACTAATATGGTGGAATCAGTTGGTGACATCTAGGAGGAGAAATAGAGAGATGCCAATTACTACTTGGGACGATATGAAGGCATGTATGAGGAAGCAGTTTATGCCTTCTTACTATTACAGGGAGATGCACCAGAAACTTCAGAGACTCACTCAAGGGTCTAAATTAATGGAGGACTACCACAAAGAGATGGAGGTGGCTATGATCCAAGCCAACATAGAGGAGGATCCGGAGGTAACCATGGCATGATTCTTAAGTGGTTTGAACAGGGAGATAGCTAATGTGGTAGAATTGCAACACTACGTAGAGATTGAGGACATGATGAACATGGCCATGAAGGTGGAGAAAAAAATCAAAGCTAGAGTGGCAGCAAGGAGTGGGGCGACTTCTAGCCAATCATGGGATTCAAAATGACCCAAGAGAGAGGAGAAGTCGAAAGACAGGGGGCTGGACTTCAAGAAGACACTAAAAAGGCCGAATGTAGAGTTAACCCTAAAGGCAAACCTAACACCCAAGCTTCTTCGAGTTAGCATTCTAGCATTAATTGTTTTAGGTGTTTGGGTACTGGCCATATTGCATCCTAATGTCTAAACAAGAAAGTCATGATTATGAGGGATAACAGGATGATTGATTCAGAGGATAGTGGTAGTGAATCTGAGCTTATTATTGATAATTATTTTGAGGATGATAGTTGCTTTGAGAGAGCTGTTACAGGGGAAGCAATGGTAGTTAGGAGGGTACTGAGTGCTAGGGCCACAAATGAGGTAATAGATCAGAGAGAGAATCTTTTTCATACGAGGTGATTAGTTGGTAGGAAAGTATGCAATTTGATCATTTATGGGGGTAGTTGCACTAATGCGGCTAGTTAGACTATGGTACAAAAAAATGGGTTTGACATGCAGGAAACATCCGGAGCCATACAATTTATAGTGGTTCAATGATAGTGTTAGAGTGAAGGTGACCAAGCAGGTTGAAGTGCCATTTTCAGTAGGGAGATATGAGGATGAGGTGTTATGTGATGTGGTACCAATGGAGGTTGGTCATATGTTACTTGGGAGACCTTGGCAGTTTGACAGGAGGGTAGCACATGATGGGTATATCAATAGGTACTCTTTTAAGTTTAAGGGTAGGAATTTTATTCTATACCTTTATCACCTCATGAATTGTACCTGGACCAGATAAAAGCAAGAAAAAGTGAGGAAGGTTCGGGTAGTGAGAACCAAAAAAAGTGAAGAGAGAAAAAAGGCCCAAAAAATTGAGTTTGGCCCAATGGTGAGTGATTGCACAAGTGAGGAAAAGAAAGTGGGATGTATAGGAGAGAAGAGCTCAAAAAGAGAAAAGAAGACAGAAAAGAAAGACAAAAAAGTGAGCTTATTTGCTAAGGGAAAAGACTTGAGGAGAGTAACTAGAGAGAAAAGAGCACTAATGGTGGTGAGATACAGAGAGTGTTTAATTTCTGACACTAACCCTCTTAATGCTTTGCCTAGTGGTTTTGCTTCTCTTTTGTAGGAATATTCAGATGTCTTTCTTGAGGAGATGCCCAAGGGACTGTCACCCTTAAGAGGCATCGAGCACCAGATTGATTTTGTGCCTAGAGCTCAAATTCCAAACCACCCAGCTTATAGGAATAATCCTAAAGAGACAAAGGAGCTTCAAAAGCAGGTGGATGAGTTACTAGAAAATGGACAAGTGAGGGAGAGCTTGAGCCTGTTTGCGGTGCTGTGTTGCTGGTGCCTAAGAAAGATAGAACATGGAGGATGTGTGTGAATTGCAGAGCTATTAACAAAATCACTGTAAAGTATCTCCACCCTATCTCTAGGTTAGATGATATGCTTGATGAATTGCATGGTGCATGTATCTTTACAAAGATTGACTTGAAAAGTGTATACCACCAAATTAGAATGAAACCAGGAGATGAGTGGAAAACTACTTTCAAAACTAAATATGGGTTGTATGAGTGGTTAGTTATGTCATTTAGTTTAACTAATGCACTCAACACTTTTATGAGGTTGATGAATCATGTCTTGTGTGCATTTCTTAGAAAATTTGTGGTTGTTTACTTTGATGACATCTTGATATATAGCACTAATCTTGATGAGCATATCATGCATGTGAAGTGTGTCTTGTATGTGTTAAGACAGGAGAAATTGTATGTGAACCTTAAGAAGTATACATTTTGCATTGATAAGCTAGTATTCTTGGGGTTTGTGATTAGTTCTCAAGGAGTTGAGGTTGATAGTGAAAAGGTGAAGGCTATTTGAGAGTGGCCAACACCTAAGAGTGTGAGTGAGGTGAGGAGTTTTCATGGGCTTGCTAGTTTTTATAGGAGGTTTGTGAAAGATTTCTCTACCATTGATACTCCTTTGATTAACATAGTCAAGAAGGAGAAAGGGTTTGCATGGGGTAAGGAACAAGAGCATGCATTTGCATTGTTGAAGGAAAAATTATGTTCTGCACCTATTCTATGTTTGCCTAATTTTGATAAGGCTTTTGAAGTTGAATGTGAAGCTTTAGGGATTGGTATAGGTGTTGTACTTTTGCAGGAAAACAAACTAGTAACATATTTCAGTGAGAAGTTGAGTGGTGCACAACTCAACTACCCAACCTATGATAAGGAGTTATATGCTGTTGTGAGAGCATTGGAGGTGTGGCAACACTACCTCCATCCTAGAGAGTTTGTTATCAGGACGGATCATGAGTCCTTGAAGCACTTGAAGGGACAAGGCAAACTAATCAAGAGATATGTCACTTGGGTGGAGTTTTTGGAGACATTCCCTTATTAACTCTCAATAGTTCTTTAAAGTTGATTATTAGTGTGATATTGGAAGGAAGGAAAGAGAGAGGTCTAAGAAGCCTATTTTGAAGATTTCTTCTTAATTCGCTACTATAGACCAAACAACTTTTATTTGCAAGATATAAAAGAATTCATTAACAAACTAATGTATCAATATGTAGAATAAAGGAATTCTTGTCTTACCTCTAACGAAGTAACCTTAGTGACTTTTAGGTCAAGAGAAGCCTTTGGTTCTTCCAAATTCCAGTTAAAAAATGAGGAGGATGGAGGTCTGACATTTTGTCATCCGCAAAAATGAGATAAAACGGTAGGAATTCATAGTGAAAAAGAAGCTAAAAGTAATAAAGGCCATTTCATACCAAAGTTGACTTCGTCAACAACCTTTTAGGTGTAGAAGAAGTTCCTTATAAAGGAATGGTATCATTAGTTGCAGACTTGGTGATTATAGTTTCTTTAAGGAACTTAGAGGAGGACTAATTTGACTTCCTAATGGAAGCTTCTAGAACTAGAGTTTTAGTTTTCTTGAAATTAAAAGACGTTGGGGACTTTTCTTTTTTCTTTTAAGGAGTGGATTTGAGCCACTTCTTTTTAAAAAGAAGGTTAGTTTTCTTCTTTGTTTTTAGTATCCAACATTTCAAAATTTGTAACAATAAAAGTTAGATTAAGGAGCCAAAAATGTGCAAGTTAGTGAAAATACCTTTGAGAAGGGCAAAATCAGTTTGAGTTACTAAACTCTAAAAGCTTTTTAATCATTAAGAGTGGTAAGCTTCTATTTCAACAACATTAGCAATAATAATCTTGCACTTTAAAATGCGATAGTGACACAAAATTTTCAAGAGGAATTTATTGCTACTAGCATTTGCTTCGAAAGGAACTCCTATTGTATCTAAAAATGTCCAGTAAGAGAATTTCCCAGAGATAAATCGAGTTACCTACTATAAAGGTAACGAGATACATCTCAAAATCTAATTCCATAATAAAAGGGTTGAGTTTTAACACTTTATCACCACCAATAATAAAAAATTTATAATTGGTATATATATATGAGAAAAAGCTTCTAGTAAATGGCTAAGTAAAAGGATCAGAAGCCTTGAAGATTCTTAGCCAATAAGGTGACAGAGACTTCAGAGACCCCAGAGGTCTTTAGGAGATTTACTGCGAAAGCTGGTGGATAATCAGAGGCCAAGGTAATTAAGAAATATAGGCTAGAAGAAGGTAAACCTTCTTTTTCCCTAAGTACAAGGAAATAGGCAAAAGTTTCAAAGCTAGACAAATCACACACAGAGGTTAAAACGTTGCAAAGGGAGTATGAAAAGGCATCTTTTTTAATTTCATAAGAGAAACTCAAGAAAATAAAGCCTAGAGGAAGAACTTACCAAAAGCTAATGCTTCATAAAAAGGAAGGAAATCTAAACTGAGTTTGTTATTAAGATAACAAAAGATAAATTGATGTAGTAAAACCCAAATAAATTTGAAGTGTTTTTCTATAGATAGAGGATTTCTTGAAGAAGCATATTAATCAACCCAAAATAAGATCAACATTTTAATAATTATAAATAAAATTTTATTTATTAAATTATTTATTTTATTAATATATAATAAAACTTTTTATTAATATTTATTAATCATTATTATATAAGAGATTAAATAAAATTATCTACTCAATTAATTCATAAAATTAGTTTTATTTAACTTTTATTTATTATAAGTAATAAAAATAATTATATTAATATTAGTAATTAAATATAATTTTTAATTTAAAGAAAATTTAAATTAGAAATATAAAACAAAAATAAAAATCACAACATAAAAATAGAAGTGAAATCAAATGATACCTTAAAATTCTTAGTTTTTAATTTTTCAAACAAGTTGGGGGTCAATGAATTAGTATATTTTGGATAAAATACATAAGCCTCTTATATGCTAGAAAAAAACTCTTTCTTGTTTTCAGTTTTTCCAAAAAATATTTTCTTAGACTTTAATTAAAAATAAGTTTAAAGAGGCATAGTTTAAATATCAAACATAAATTAATCAAATGCTATTTATATGACAATTTAACTTAGCTCTTAAATTGAATATGAATTAATTAAATCTAACTCAAACTAATAATTAATTATAATTATCTTAAATTATTAATTTAAATCAAATTTAATTGATTCATGTTAGGTTCCGCATCTGATATTCATATTGTGAATATATCGTCATTATTTTTTTACCGAAATTTAAGATATTTGAAAGACTGAAAATTAAAGAGTTTTTGGTAAATTTAGAAATTACGAACTTTTTTTAATATTTCTTAAATTAAAGAAATGGTTTATGTATTTTACTCATTTATTTTTAATAGAAAATTATTGTTTTAATTATTTTAAGTTAACCAAATATCCACGTATCAGTTTGTGAAGTAACCCTCCGTTTGGTTACTGTCCCCGTGAGTGGGGACAGTGGACAGGACATTAAAATCCTGTCACTCCAGCGTGTTTGG
>JAOTAX010000198.1:43362156-43380456 GCA_025629825.1 Erythroxylum guanchezii
AACCAAACACATCTGTCCTGGAGACGGAGACAAGATTCTCTGTTCTGTCCACCATCAACCAAACAGCTCTCTGTCCCTAGTTTCTGTTCCGTCTCGTCCCGTTCCGTCTCCAGCTACCAGAGACGCTAACCAAACGCAGCTAAGGGTCTTGGCTCCAGAAAAATTCGCGTTACATAGCAAGTAACGGGAGATACTTCATTTATAGACGGCGGCGTTAGGTGACTAGTAAAGTTATGTCTAGAAAAGGGAATAAATGATAAGATTTTCGACCGGCGCGTTCGGTTCTGTTTGGTTGGATTTTGATCCGAGTTAATCGGATCATGGCTTAAAATAGTTCGGCCAAATCAGACTACCAGCCGGGCCGAGCTAGCTGACTTGTGCCCTAATTAGAATAACAAAAATGACATCGTAAAATTGAAGAGATCTTTTTCACGGTTAGTTTGTTAAGTACATCTGTTAGGGCCCGGCCCGTGCCCGACTGGAATAACAAAAACATCTTCGTCAGACTGAGGGGATCTTTTCTACGGCAAGTTAGTTTGTTAAGTGCATCTGTTGGGCCCAACAACCTTCGTATCCACTTGACCTCGCGTTGAAGAATTCACTTGCATGGTAAGAGCAAAATTAATGGCTTCTTGGTGCGCTTTGAGACCCTCTAATGTCCCAGTTGTGAAATTGGGCACACTGCAAAGCTGCAGGTCCCTGGCTGTCGGTTGTGTCTCCTCCTTCGGCTCTGCCATTTGGTGGCGGTCTACGCTTTCTTCTAATCGACTCATTGCTTCTCCTTTCGCTTCCCTCAGCACCACCATGTTTCCTGGTCTCTCTCTCTCTCTCTCTCTGATTTTAATTCTCTAGATTGCTGAGTTTTTGTTATATACATGGGCAAATATTGCTTTATGTTTGAAACTTTTGTTTTCTTTTTAATTTTCTCGGATTATATTATATGAACTTTTCTTGCTTAGGGGTATCTGCAGAAATCTATAGATGTGAGGGTAGTAGATATTGTTGAAAATTAAATAAGAATGGAACAGAAAGGAATTTGTTATTTTTGGTATTCTCGTAGGTTGGTGAGGTTTGGGAGGTGAAGGAAACGGGCGGTGGTTTTGAAGAAATAAGATTTGGAAATATAAGATAATTATATTTTTTTCGAAAATTATATAAGATGATTATATTTGTTTCTAAATGTTATTGATTTTGGGTGAGTTATTATATACTTTCGCTTTGGAGTTCTTTGGTAAGATCGTATCAACGTTGCTCAGTTTGTACGTTGTACTACAAGGAATGATGCGATTATTTTGCAATTTGGGTCGTCAGTGATCTGGTGCTTCAAACACAGTTTGTGATTTCTGTTATTGATCGTTAAGTTATCAAGAGATAACGCTAAATAGATCAATTAGGGAGACCAAGCGGAATGAAAAGAGAAAGACATGCGATAGTAGATTTATAACTATGATCAATAACGAACTAGTCAGGAGCATGCATTGAAGAGCTTGTAGACTTTAGACTGAGCTCTAGTATCACCCGTGTGCTTTGCTGTTCAATTCACTTTGATACTGGTTTGTGCATTAACATTGGCAATTATATTCTGGCGTTGTAGCTAAGAAAGAGGCAGTAAAGACAGACAAAGCTCCTGCAGCCTTGGGACCATATTCCCAAGCCATCAAAGCTAATAACATTCTCTACGTTTCTGGTGTTCTAGGTCTCATTCCAGAGGTATGCTCCACTACAGGATATGACTTGCTTCTGGGATATGTTTATTTATTTAATTATTTACTTGGTTCATTTTCTCTCAATAATTGAGTTTTTTCGTCCCTTTTTTTCTGGGGGTCTTTTATTTCTTCCACATGTTTTACCTGCCTAAAATGTTTTTTTTTTCCTGATTGTAAACCATTATTGGATGTTTTGTTTCTTTGAAACAACTAGGAAGTTATACTTTTGCATATGCTTAAGTGCAGAGCTAGTGGCAAGATTTTTCCCATCATTTTACTTTTCATTCTTACATTTTGGAAAACCAACTATCTGTAAAATGAGCTTTTGATTCACAGGTTTGCTTTTGTCTTTCATGTGTATTAATAATTAGACTTTATGGTGTTTTAATCCAGACCGGGAAGTTCATCTCGGATAGCATTGAGGATCAGACAGAGCAGGTAAATAAGCAATGTTGTACTAATGTTCTAGGTTGCAAGGATTGTTTTAGCCTGTGATAATCAGTTGATACAATTATTCTTTGGCCTTTTGTTTTAAGATGAGCTTTGGGTGTTATTTATGGGACTTAATAGCTGATGAGCTATTGTTGAACAAAAAAATGCTCAGTTTGTTTGCCATGCTTGATGAGCATATTAAATTGCTTCTGACATTTTTATACATTAGTTTTACAGATGCCAATTGCAATACAGTGGGATTTGGTAGACCGTTATTATTGGATTTTCAAACAAATGATTAGAAAAGTTCTATACTGCTGTGGAAATATGGAGTTTGTCACATATTTATTCAGGGGAACAATTTGCTTTTTTAATATTTTCTTTGCATTGGAGCACATCTATGTCCAAGTTTACATATTCTGTCAAACCCGAAGTTTTGAACTTCTTAATGATCAATCTACATGTTTCTTAAACTGTGTGCCAAAGCTACAGCAAGTAGTCATTTCAGCTGATGTTCATCTCCCCTCAAATACCAATAAGGCCGTTTGCTTTTTGAAAACTATTTTTAGTTTCAACTCTAATCAAATTTTGCATATTGAGATCTGCATCTGATTTTACTAATTCCATATTCTCTTCCCTAATGTGCTGAGGCCTAGCTTTACTCTGCTCTAAGATCTGTCTGCGGTTTTACTCAATGATAACTTTTCAACTCCAAAGCTGCAAAGCATATTGGTGATTTTGTGTCTGGGTCCATGAATTTCTCAGGTGCTTAAGAACATGGGAGAAATACTGAAAGCAAGTGGCACTGACTATTCTTCAGTAGTAAAAACAACGATTATGTGAGATAGATTCTATTTTCTCCAAGATCATGACTATATGCAAGGACTGAAAAATAAAATCATCTACTTCTGCTCTTTCTTGGGTTTGTCACAGGCTTGCTGACTTGAAGGATTTCAAGAAGGTCAACGAGATTTATGGCAAATGTAAGTTGTTAGTAATTCTTTATTGTCGTAAGAATCTCAACAAAGTACCACTTGTTTCATCTACTATTGGTGTAGGACGAGTAGAAGATATATCAAATTAGTAGGTAGAACTCACAAACAGTTCTAAAATTTGGTTGCTGGAATTGAGTTTCAGGTTTCGGATTTCAGTTTAGGCTGTTGGAATTTCAAGTTTGGAAAAAATAAAATTTTAGGTCTGATATGGCTAGAATTTACGGTTGGTTGCTGAAAATTCAGGTTAAAATTTTTGAAATTTTAGTGAGATAACAAACAATGAAGGGTAAGGAAATAGGAATCACTCATAGAATCTAAGAATCACTTTTAGAAAAAAAGCATCACACTTTCTAATTGAAAACTCAAGTTTATAGAAAAGATTCGAGACCTTTTTTTGTTGAAGGATTGAGTACACACATACATATATAGAAGTTTTTAGAACTTTTATTCTAGTAGGAAAAGGGTTCTGAACTAAAATATTTGAAACGAAATTGGATCATATTCTAATAAGAATTCTATATTCTTAAATAAATTTAATTCCTAAACAACTAGGATAACATATCTATGACTCTAATATTATATCTGACTTACTGCTACTTTCTATTTAATAAGGAAACCTATTATAAACTAAATTTCACCCGTAGTTGTCATTGTTGGCCCCCTTAGCTCCCACTCTTCATTCCAGCAAATTAAAGCTTATGGTTGAAAATTTTGCCCTCTTTTTATTTCTTTTATAAACTCTAAGGTCTTTTGCGTCAATTCTCCTTGGCTTGTTTTAAATCGTCTTCGATGTAAAATGTGATAAATACTAATCATATTAGTATGCATTCAACTTTTGGAATTCAAATTCTAAAATTCTAATGTTGTCAGAAATTAATCTTCCTTTCCATTTGACAAGAAATTAATAAAATCCATTAGCACTTGTTGCTATAAATTTTTCATCAAGAACATCTTCTATCTCCTCTTTAAGATGAGGAATGCCTAGAATTCTCACAATTAAAGTTGGAGATTGTGTATCATCATGTCTATGATAAATAGATAAGTCCGCAACATTAAAGATAGAACTAATTTTCATATCACTTAGTAATTTTAAAACATAAACATTACCACTTATTTTCTTGAGGATCTTATAAGGTCCAACACGTCTTGAATGAAGGTTTTTATATTTTCCCTTTGAAAAACACTCGGCAAATCCTTATCATCACCATATCCTCTTTATTGAATTCTACCAATCGGTGATGTTGGTCAACATGTTCTTTATAATTTAAGTTGTTGGTTGTTATCTTTCGTCGTACCTTATCGAAGATATTCTCATTTTACGCGAAACCTTCAGCTCCAACACTAACTTGTGTTATTTGTGATAAAGGAACCATATCAGTAGGCTTTTGTTGGGTGAATTCCCAAAACTATCTCAAAACAACTTTTACCAGTTGTTCTATTTATAGAATTATTGTATGCAAATTCTGCTATAAGAATTAGGTTTCAGTTATTCACATTATCCCTACCAAGCATCTTAACTAATCCCCCAAGCTTCTATTCACCACTTCGATTGCCCATCGTTTAGGGAATAGAAAAAACTGAAAGATGAAGCTTAGTGTTTAATATTTTTCACATAGTTCTCTAAAAGTAACTCATAAATTTTAGATCGTGACTAGCAACAATAGTTAAAGGTAGCCCATGGAGACATACGATATCTTTGAAGAAGAGTTTATCAACGCGGACAACATAATAAGTCTTAACCATTGTATTTGCTAATAGTTTCATAACAAAATCACATGGCTTTTCTACCATATAGGAATCAAGAATATACGTATTATTGGTGCTTCTAGTCAAATGCATTAACTTGTGATTATTGTCGAATTTTGACTCTGCAAGTGCACTCACAATTTCTCTTTTATTCATATGTTGTGTTAATTTTGCATTTTTATTCAAATCTTCTTCTCCTGCATCACCCAATACATCATATTCTTCCTAAACCCTATTTGTTGTTTTCTCAACACTAATGATAATTCCAAAACCTTTACTTGCAAGTTAATCTTTTTAGCTCCATGGTCAGTTATTTTAGCTTGTTGACCTTTTGTTGTTTCAGCTTGTTGTTCTTGTTTTTTAGCTTTCTGTTCAATTGTTTTAGCTTTAGGATTTGCCAAAGAATCCCATTCCTCCAACTTCTCTTCAACTTTAATGCTACGATCATCTCTTATTGTCAAACTCTCCATGCCATCAATTATCTGATCATCTTCTGTATATAGGATCAAAAATTCTAATTGATCAATTAATGGAAGGTGCCAACCATTTCACCACCCATTTTTTGAGGCAGTGTCTGTTAAATTTGATTTAAATCAAAATCAAAATATGATTTTCCAGTAAATATTTGCCCTTACATTGTATGTTGTTGATTGATATTAGTTCATCTTGCTTATTATCACTTCCGCCTTATTCAAAATTAGATATACGATGTTGGTTTGTAAAATTATTTTTTGTTGGAGTTTTGACTTTGGGGGAATAAATTTCAAGGAAAATTGAACATGCTTTCTTGTAAGAGTTGTTACATGTAAGTTGGTTTTTGGAGTACTCGTGGACGAGGATCATCAATGTCCAATTATTTTTTTAAAGTTTTTAGAAATATTTCATGTCTCTCTAGGTTGCTGAGTAGTCTTCTATGCGTTCTTACAGTAGGTGTTACCATTATCAACCAAAGCTCTGATACCAAATTAATGTAGGATGAGTGGAAGATGTATTAAACTAATAGTTAGAACTCACAAAATTTATAAAATTTGGCTGCTGGAATTTAAGTTTTAGATTTGGGAATTTAGCTTAGGTTGTTGGAATTTCAAGCTTAGAATAGGTGGAATTTTTTGGTTTGATATGACTGGAATTTTAGGTTTGATATGGCTTGAATTTAGGATTTTGGTTGCTGAAAATTCAGGTTAAAGTGCTAGAATTTTAGTTAGGTGAACAAACAATGGAGGGTCTCCTAGAATCTAAGAATCACTCTTGATAAACTTAATATAAACTGAATTTCAGCACTTATTGTTTTTGCTGTCACCTCAACTCCCACTTTTCATCCCACTAAATTAAAGCTTGTGATTTTACTGATTTGCTCTGTTATTTCTATAATAAATTCTAAACTCTTTTGCATCAACTACATTCACTTATTGAAGTAGTACTCTGCATCTGATCAGAATATCGTAATTCCTCAATCTTCATGATTTACTAATTCTCTTCATATGGAAAATTTTATAACTGTTGATAATCAGAATTAGTTCGTTAATGATTATTTCATGTGGAATGAGTCAAATGAGTGCAGAGTTCCTTAATTCTAAAGATCAAATTTAGTCTGGTTGTTACTAGTGAGACATGGAAAACGGCCGGATACCGTATTTCAAACACTGAAAATTTAGCCATTTTAAGCAAATTCGTGGTCCAAATGAACAGGTCCGTTGCGAAATCTGAATGCTTATATTGGCTTGCAGTACTAAATATCGCAGAATGCTTTTCGAGACAGATTGTTGTGGAATTGTGAAAGAAACAGTAGTTCTAACATATCTAATACATTTTGTTTCCTCCAAAACTTCTGTTTTTCTGCAGACTTTCCTGCTCCATTTCCTGCTCGTTCAACATATCAGGTGGCGGCATTGCCACTGGATGCCAAGATTGAAATTGAGTGCATAGCTCAACTACCGCAAAAGATAGAGCCTATCCCTGTTTAAACAACTTTGAGTGCACTATCCTCTGGATGTAGTCCGATCAATAACAAGGTGGGAGAGTATGCACTTGGGACTGGTGCTCTATATGTGTGCTCCAACATCCCCTGTATTTAGTTTGATCTAATGTTAGCTCTTTGTTGTAGTTAAACATTTATTAGATGGAAGGCCAGATTGGACAGTATGTTTAAATTTAAGATAATGTTCTTCTTTTGCATTCAGCAGGGAAATGGTTTACAAGAGAAAATGAAGGATCAAAGCTTGGCCCTTGGGGTAGAGATGGAATGATGAGAGTATCAAGCCATGCTCTTACTTTCCCATCTACTGAAAGCTCCAGTCATGATGTTCTTATTATCTCTACCCTCTGGCCATGAATTATATAATCCTCAGCTTGGTGGTAGATATTATTTGAAAACTTAGAATCTTTAATAAAAGCTGTTAAAACTTTTAAATGGCACGAGAAAAGGAAATACCGTTTTCACATCCCACTTAAGTTGTGGAATTGAAGAAGTTGTTCGATTATGTTGTTACAGTTGTCTTTTCTTCTTTTTTGTGCACGACGTGGAAATTGGAATCTCAACAAGGGTAATTAAATTTTGTGGGACTATAACTCAAATTTCTAGTCAATTAAAGATGATTCTATTGACCAATTTTAAAAAATTATTGATTAATTGACGCGTATTATAATTATTTTACTTGTTCCTGTTTATTTTAACAATTTAATTGGCCATGTAAATTGAATGAAACTAATTTCCTAATAACTTTTCATTTAAAAAGACATTTGTAAGGTTTTCCGCTTAGTTCAAACCATCATATCAATATGTATAATAGACTAATAGTCATTACAATTTAATTTCCTAAAATAAGAGTAATTCTAGCTTAAAAATATATATACAATTAATTAACTTTAATTCATAGATATCGAAAATAATTAATTATTAGTAAATTTTAATATTTGGGATATGTCCATAATAAGTTTCTATAGAATTAAACCTATACGTTTATTTTACATATATTAAAATATTCTTAATGTACTTTTAGCACTTAAATATCTGTACATTAAATATTAGATAATAGATTCTTATTCACAAAATTAAAATTATTTTGCAAATATCTAAAATGATTAATTATTAATAAATGCTAATTATTTTGAAATATGCACAATAATTATCTACAATACAAAAATTATACATTTATTAATTCAAAATATTTTTAAAAAGAATTATTTGAAATAGATATTTATCATGTGTGAGAATATATTCACATGTATCAAAATATTAAATTGTTGCCAATTCTTAATGTACTATTATTTAATTGATGAATGCAATTAATAATAATTGCAAGTTATCATACGTTATAAAAATTATAAGTATGATATAAAAGTATTTTAAATATTTATTTATGAGAATTTTATCATATTTATTGAAAATTTTGAAGCAATAAAAATAATTAGGAAATCTTTTCATAATATTTGTAATTTCAAATGTAAGTTTTCATTCTTTAAAGATAATAATTATTTGATATAAAATACTATGTTTTAAATTAAATTACATGAAAAATATTACTAATGTCATATAATAAAGAGATAACCAATCTTAAAGTGCATAACCTTTTGAGATTTTTTCAATCCACCGCCTTAGTTTTTAAAATCTTCAATTGAGTGACCATTTTTCAAATCTTAACAGTTCAGTTTAAAACATTAATTTTTTTAGTCATTTGATAATTTAACTAACAAAATTTTTGTTGTTCATGACATGTAGAATTTCACATGGAAAAATAGTGGTCATAATTAGATTGAAGTAGAGAGAATTTTTTCATAGTTGATACTTATATTTCATAAACTTAATTATTAAGGTTTTAAAAGGTTAGTCACTCAATTGAAAATTTTAAAAGCTTTGGCATAGGATTGAAAAATAATCTTAAAAGATTAGATTATCACTATAATAAATTCTAAAGATGAATTTGAGGACCCAATATATAAGAGGCAAGATTTTAAAAAACATCCATAATTTAAAAGATGCAATTTGTAATTTTATGACAACTTTAATGAAGTCCTTAACAAAAAAAAAATGTAAGAAGTGAATAGATTTTTGTATGGTAACTCTAGTTTACTAAGCTAAAGATAGAAAGGTGACCAATCATCAGCAGATTTTGATGAGTAGGAATTAGATGTTGATTCAACATATGGTGATTCAAATGAAATTGGAAGCGATTGTGGTGGTTTCTATAATAAAAAAAGGAAAAAGCATAAATGTTACGAGTTCAATATGGAGAAGAAATTTAAGGTTGGCATTAAATTCCAGGTTGGAAAGCCCTGTGATTTAGTTGAGACTTTTAGAAAAGCTCTTATGTATTATATAATAGAGACTACCGTGAATATGTGAAGAATGACATATCAAGAGTGTACACTATATGTAATAAGTAATGTTCATGGAGGATAAATGCTTTATAGACACAACAGAATGAATTATTTTAGATTAAGACATACTAGCATTAGCATGAATACATATGAGAGTACAAAAATAAGTGGTGTCATTATGATTTGATTGCCAAGAAATACCTATCATATTTTAGATATAACCCTAATTGGGATATTAATGATTTGAAGGGTTCTCTACAAAGTAACTTTGATATAGAACTCAGTGACAAGAAGGAATATGAACAAAGGCTAGAACATTGCAATTGTTACTGGTGAGGATGGCAAGTAGAATGGGAAGTTAAGAAGTTGTAGATTGACTATTTTGCAATTTAATGGGGAAATTTCTTTCATCTTGAATTACTCAAATAGAACATTTGAATGTTTGTACATATTCCTAAATGCATGCGAAAAAAATCCTTTTATCAACTTATAGGCTAATAATTTACATAGATGGCTTGCATTTGAAGCACAAATATGGAAGGAAACTTTACAAACTGTGAGTGTTAACACTAACAAAACATACACTAACAAAACATATTCCTCGTTGCTTAGGTTGTTATTCCCATATAAAACAGAGTTATATGAAGAAGGTATTCTAAAGTGCTTATAACAAGATGTTAAGAACTATATAAAGACGGGTTGGGTCTTCATATCTGATTATCAGAATGTGTAACTTTGTCAATTACATTTTAAGTTTGAAAACATATTTCATTTGATATCGTTTTTACGGCAGAACAAGCTCAATCTATCCCATTATTATTTTTGAATAAATTAATAGTCATGACAAGTTTAAATCGATGTAAAAATTAATAAAATTTCATGCTATTTACTGTTTCTTTATAAAATTATTAGGATTCATACTATCTATTGCTTTTCTATAGTATTGGAATTTATGTTCTCTACTATTTTGTAATATTAATGGAATTCATTGTGAAAGTCATAGGTGTTTTCTTCACAATCGTATACTATAAGGAGCCTTTTCCCTGAACTTAAAACCACAAGAGGCTAGAAAACGATTGGGGTGATTGTCTTAAGTATCAAAATATTTAGGTAATTTGTCTCCAAATATAATATCTCAACTTTCATTTACAAAAACTCAGTAACATGTATAGGATGTAAATTCCCACTCTATTTTATGTAAAAGTACCAAATACACATCGATTTACCATAATAAAATGAAGAGATTTTATACAATTGAGCAAGATGATAAACAATCTTCACAAATACAATTTTGGTTTGTTACAATCATATGATAACTCCAACATTATCCATACCATGATATTATACCTATATATAGTACCCAATGTTAACAATGCTTTGCTTTCAGCCATACATAACTTAGTGCATATACAAATCCAACAACAACAACAACAACAAAATCATTTATCATTAATCTTCATGTCTAAATGTTTTTATTGTCATTTTTCAACTTTGCATTCTTATAGATAAGCCTATTTATCACTTTAATGCTTCTTTGAGTAAATTTCTTTCCATATTAAGCTAAACAATTACATTTCTTTGGAATCTACAAAAACATTATTACACATTTCAAAATACCCACCCTTTAGTTTAGAAGCAAAGGAACTAAGAGACATATATTTATACATAACCTCTTAATAAAAGACTTAACCATATAATCATGTTCAAATCTGATCACATTTGAGTGCAACTACATAATCTTTTTATTTTTAGATAATCAACCAAGAAGTTATCAATAATATTATGATACCTCAATAGAAGTGATATATAATGCTACATGGGAAAATTACAAAATTTATAGAAGCATCTTCTAATATATTTGACAATTATTCAAATAGGGTAAACATTTATAGCCAAGAATAAGCTAAAAAGGTACTTCTAAATAATACAAAGGATAGAAACATTGATAAAATATAAAATCCAAACTCAGCATGTTTATTTTGTTCATACAGTAGAGTGAGAGAATCTCAAACTATCACTTGTATTTTCCTCACACTTAAAACTAACAAAAGGTCAAAAATTAAATAACTAAAAGTGATGAAGGAAAAATAAAATAGAAGGGACTTGGCTAAATATTAAAGATCTTAGAAATAAAAAATATGCTAAAAGTGAAGCATGTAATTGGCAACATCAAATACATTAAAACAAACAAATTAACAAATTAAAGCATAAGAATCCTTAGAATTTGAACACTATCCAATTTATGCTCACACATATAAGATGCATTGATAACACATATAAATTAATTATTAGATTAGGGGAACGAATTGTCTAAAAAGATGCTAAGAAGAGAGAAACCTAAAGTGGAATTTTGGGTAACTATTTTGTAGGTGACAAATTATAAGGAAGTGGCAGAGAAATGAGCTAAAATGAGTTTTGAGTTGTAAGAAAAGATTGCTATATCTAGACTAAATATGTGCTTGGTTCACTTAAGGAAATGATAATAAAAATTATAATGAATATAGTGAAAAATAGAAATAGATATGACTTTCATTCTTCGCTATATTGGGAGATATAGAGTATTGCTTCAAAAAGGGGATATAAAAACATGGCTTATTTGATCATTATATATTACCAATCATCCTTTTTCATTCTTTATCTATTCCTTTTTTCTCAGACCTACCAACCAAGCAATTCCTAATTCCTCAATTTTCAGGTGGTCAATAGTTTCTTATGTTATTACCAATGTGGCTTTCCATCTGCTTATATAACAGTGTCACATCATGATTTAATTTGAAGCGGTCGTGATGCCACTCTGTTGGAGAGAAGTGGTAAAAAGAAAAGTAGCAGAGAAGAAGTGATAAAAAGAAGTGTTTGTATTAAACCAAAAGACTTATTTCAGATCCAACTTTTCGAAAAAAGGACTTATTTAAGATTCATTCCAAAACTGATAATTATAATAGTACAAAGTGACACATAATCTTAACTCTTTAAAAATATCATATCCATTACGTATGAATACTAAAATGACTCTTAAAAATACTAAAAATACAAACACCCATACCACTGTGACTAATTACAGTTACAAGTTTATCTTTATAACACTTTGTTGTCAGGTCCTCTTTTATTTTTAGGAGGTGTGGTGGGTATAGATTCTTACCACTAATTCCATATTCCTTTGTAGCGATCAGCGCATAAGTTGTAAGAACATAACTACAGCAAAGCTACCACGCGAAACTCAGAAGAGGTAGACAGTATAACATAATTATGTCACAAATGTAGATTGATCACTTGTGTTTAAACTTCCACTGCACCATTTAAACATTAATTGACAATAACAAAGACATTCAGATGTAAGTCATTGGTTTCGATTCAGTGATATATAGTGGAGAAGTTACTCTGCAAATAGATATGGCCACATAATTAGGACTGAAATTGAAACAATGGAAAGTGAGAATCGCAGCCACAAGCTAAGAAGATTTTACAATCCACAGTACTAGAATGAATTATTTAAGTGGATAAATATGCCATATTACCATAACAAGATGCTACTTTATCTTATTCTTGCTGCTCTATTATTTCCAGGGAAGTCTCGTAGTTTAGATGGATTCCAATATCGAGTAATTAGGAGATATAAATGAAGTAAGTTATGGGTCTTTTTCAAACCTAGCCATAGCTTCCTTATTCAAATGAACATTTACTGCGATACCTCTTTCTTTGGTGTCCATAAAGAAAACTTGATTTTCTATATGCCAGTGCATTAGTCCTGCCAGCACAGGTTTTCCCCATCCAAAGTCAGTTTCATACATTGGAAACTGACAAAAACTACTGAAGCCAAGCACCATTTTTTCTCTATTACGTGCCTTATCTCTCTCCTTCATCAATTCTTTATGGGTTTCACCATCTTGAAATTTTTTTTCACGTACTCTGCGTCCACAGTTCTTATGTTTTCTCTCAGTTGATTTAGAATATTAAAGTACACGTCATTGGTATTCATGTCAAGCATTGCGACCACTGGCTCGTCAATGATATTCCCCATATGCTGATGCGACAGAGGAGGGGTCATCCTCGAACACAAGTTCACTGTGTGTTTAACTACGTAGACTATATCAACATTGTGATCTGACTGAACAGTAGTAACGAATCTCATAAATATAAAAGTTGTCAAGATCTCAATTCGTGTGGGTTGCTCAATCGTGCTACCACTTTTGATGTATATATGCTTAAGAGCTGCTATACTGGACATGCTGAACATAAATCGCCTTGACACGGAATGATTCTCATCCTTGCTAATGAGCTCATATTCAGATATGTTAGCAAGAATAAAGTAGTTAGCTGTGTCAAAACGAGGCACATTTACAGTTCCATTACCTCTGTTAGTGTGCTGACATTTCAGTTCCACCTTTTCAGTTTAGATTTTTTCCTTTATTTCTGCAACAATAACTTAGTCAATGCAGTTGCTTGATTTCCCGAGCTTAGTGGCTATTAGTAACATGATTTTCTCAATTAGTTTTATCCACTACGTGAAAGTGGCTGCTAGATAGGGAAGTTTGTTATTTCCTCTGTGTATAAATTATGCAGTTTGAATGAATAAAAATACTTCCTATTTTCCAATCTTTGCTGTCATATTTTCTTTCTCATATAGCTGCTGTTTTCCAACTTAGTATAGCAATTATGTCTTTCTATTTTTTCTAACAGTGGTATCAGAGCTTTAGTTGGTCTTATAGGACCTACAGAAAAATTTTTTGAATTACAAAACCAACGTCCAAAATTTTTAACTACTGCAGCTATTTTGATCTAGTTTCAGTAGCTTACATGCTTCTGTTTTAAACTTGCTATTGCTACTATTTTGAATATGTTTTAAAACAATTTTACAGTAGCAACTTTCTGATATTTTTCAACTTGTTTGTTGCTGTCTTTTGAACAATTTTTTAAACTTTTTTTCAAACTTGTTTTAAACACTTTGCAGTAGCACATCTACATCTATTTTTAAACCATTCTTTTAAACCGTAATCAAAATGTCCTCTAGTAGCATTGCTTTAAATCCTCCAGAAGTCTTCAATGGTGAAAACTATCAAACATGGCCAGTAAAAATGCAGTCTTATTTGGAGGCCTTTGATCTTTGGGAAGTTGTAACAGAAGATAGGTCAGTGCCTCCTCTACCCAGAGATCCCACCATAGCTTAAATCAAGTTCAATAATGACGAAAAAGCAAAAAAAATCCAAAGCCAAGACATTCATTCAAAATTCTGTAGGACACTCATTCAAAATTCTGTAGGACAACAATGCTTGGAGAAGATTTTCCAGACAACATGATTGTAGAAAAAGTTCTTATAACTCTTCCGGAGAGATTTGAATCCAAAATATCCTCTCTTGAAGAGTCCAAGGATCTCAACAAGATATCATTAGCTGAGATAATAAGTGCTCTTCAAGCACAAGAGCAAAGAAGAACCTTTAGGCAAGATAAGATTACCGAAGGTGCATTTTATATGCAAAGCCAACAAACTAGAACAGGGAAGAAGAATTTCAACAACAAGAATAAGAGCAACAACTGCGAATTCCCACCTTGTGCACATTGCAGTAAGACTACTCATCTTAAAAAATATTGTTAGTGGAGGCCTGATGTAATGTGTGGTAAATGTAAACAACTAGGGCACATTACCAAGGTTTGTAAATTCAAGAACAAAGATTGTCAATCTCAATAAGCATAAATGGCAGATGGAGTTTACACATAGGAGAAGTAACTTTTTGTAGCTTCTTGCTTGTCAAACAATGTCTCCTCTAATGAATGGCTCATTGACAGTGGATGCACACACCACATATGCCATAATGCTGCCACGTTCAGAAATCTTGATGAATCCTACAAGTCTAGGGTAAAGTTGGGCAATGGTGATTATGAGAAAGTTGAAGGAAAAGGCTTAGTCGTTACTGAAACAAACTCAAGTATTAAACTTATTTCTAATGTATTATTTGTGCCTGACATTAGCCAAAACCTATTGAGTGTTGTTCAGCTACTTAAAAACGGGTACTCAGTAGCATTTAAAGACAAAAGCAGCTCTATTTATGATCCTACTGAAGTGAAGATGTTAACTACAAAGATGAAAGGAAAAGTTTTTCTCTTAACTGGAAAGAAGCTAACAAAGAGGTCAAGAAGAAGGGAAAAAGCCACTGCCAACATAAAGTTTAAAGCTTTGAAGATTTTGTCACCAAAATGCCAAGGAGGAGTGTTAGTGTGCTGGCATTTCAGTTTCACCTTTTCATTTCAAATTTTTTCCTTTATTTCTGCGACAATAACTTAGTCAATGTAGTTGCTTGATTTCCTGAGCTTAATGGCTGTTAGTAGCATGATTTTCTCAATTAGTTTTATCCACTATGTGAAAGTGGCTGTTAGATAGGGAAGTTTGTTATTTCCTCTGTATATAAATTCTGCAGTTTGAATGAATAAAAATACTTCCTGTTTTCCAATCTTTGCTGTCATATTTTCTTTCTCATATAGCTGTTGTTTTCCAACTTAGTATAGTAACTATATCTTTATATTTTCTCCAACAACCTCGAGCAACGACTGCCCAAGTGTTGAATAATACAATTGCTGATAATGCATCCAAAAGTTTGTGGGATATATAAGCCACAATTACCATCCCATCACATTCAATAGACGGAAGCAACCAAATCATTGTAATCAAACACATCAAAAGGAAGTAAATTATTGAGATGATTGCCATATAGGTTTTGTAAGATTTGTTATAGATTGCCTTTGGCCTTTGGTTCCAAGAAAGGAACTCCCTCATCATTGCAGTCTACGTTGGAGTTCCTTATCAAACGTCCAGTGAAAGGGTAAAACATGGTTAAGGTCTCAAACAATAATTCCTTAAGCCTTTGGTGTATCTTATTATTGTTGGTGCTCAATGTTCTAGGATAGAAAAATAGTAGTGGTTGGAAATGTCAAAACATCACTTGATCAAGAGAGGATAATAAACAACGGTCAAGATGGTTAGGTGTTGGAGAAGATGGCTTGACAATGTCTTGGGAGATCTTCTCTACTTGAATCTGCTTATTCCTGTAAGCAAAATTTAGTAAAGAAGCAAGAGGAATAATCTTAGATGGTCTGTGAGAGTATTATGGACGTATATATGGAAGTTCACCAAGTCTCTGATACCTAAAATGACACAATAAAATTAGGTTGAGAATCCTCCCTCCTTGTTCTAATTCTTTTCAACTGATTGAGTAAATCTTTTGCATAGGCCCTTGAACTATAAGAAAGCAACATCAAGGCATGTCCATGTCTCCCGTAATCGCAACTCACTATTCCATGGAAAAGGTTCAAATCTCATAAGAATACATCTAATTGGAACTAATGTCATTGTTGATACATTTAATGTATTGTTGAAAGGTTAGGGGATGTTGAAAGATTCAATTTTACAATGAATGCAAAGAGTTTCTTTTGGAGATGATTATAAATTTATCTTGGCAACAAGAGGGAACTCTTCGGTGGAATGTGTAAAGATATATTGTTCATAAGGAACAAACTTCATATGTTAATTGTTAAAAATATAATAGTCCAATAATAACTCTTATTTAATGTGAAAATATAACAACTTAATTCTAAAAATTAGATTCATAAAGATAGATATAGAAGCTGTTTATTTATTTTAGTTCAAGTACACAGATAATGCACTAATGGTTTTAGTATTTGAGATATCTAATATTTATGAAATATTAAAGATATCATTATTTTATGTGTGAATTGATATTTGAGTTCAACATTATATTGATATTAACTTTAGAAGTAATTCCTAATTAAAGCATACTTTATTTAAAACTATATTATTTTGATGTTGAAAAGGTTCTAATGTACTATTAATTGTTAATCAAGCCGCAATACGTTTTTTTTACTTAGTGAAAATGATTATTTAGATCAATAAGTTCTTTAATAAAGTTAATATAATTCCTTACATTGTTGAAATAGTAATGTAATGTAAAACATTAAAGTCATTGTACATGTGAAAGCAGTTAAGGTCTCATCAATGATCCAAATATTTTTTTAGACAATTTCTCTTAATTACGATGATAATTAAGATGATGTTTGTAATATTTAAGCAAATGTCACCATAAAGAATCTTGTGGAATTATCTCACTAAACTATTGTCCCAATAGTAGCATAATCGCCATATAAAGATATAGTATAAGATACTTGAGCAAGTGACTTAGTGCAAATAGAAGAATGTTGGTGTATGCCCTATAGCCAATTGATTGATTGTAAATTTTACAACATAATTAATTAAAGATACTAGTTATCTTTATATAATTTTGATTAATTATATTTAATATTTTAATATTAAAGGTCAAATCTTTAGAATAATTACTATAAAATTGAAATTATGGTGAGATCATAATTATAAGATTCAGTGTGTATTTATGCATTATTCCTTAATTGTTCCTAGTTATAGTTTTATCAAGATGAAATATTGGTGGAATAGTAAAACTAGCACATGTTATGTTTCTTTCTTATAAAGAAAGTATTTGATCTTGTAAATCAAAGTATGGAGATAAATAAATATATAGGTGCTTATTAGATAATAAGTTCATTAAAATGACTTGACTATGAGGATCCTAAATAGAATATAACTTATGTAACGGTAAATTTTCTCATTTTGATAGTTATATAATTGATCCTTAGACTTGAGATTATGAAAGTATCTTATATGAAAATTACTATATTTTGATTTTACTTATGGCATATTCTATTTAAGGTAGGTTAGTAGGTAGTCGAGCAAATCAACAAATAATTCATCACTCTAAAATAATTAAGGAGAATATTCTATAATTTTTAATTATTAGTGACTTAAGAAATTTTCTTGCTAGGGTAAATTGAGATTTGGAAAGATGTTTTTAAATATCAAGTATAAATAAATTACTAACTAGCAAAAAACAAGTATGGTTGGATTTATAAGAGTACAGTAAAACCTCGATAAATGAATATTCGATAAATTAATAACCTCGATTAAATAATAATTTTCTCCGGTCCCAACTTGGGCCAATGGGATAAAATATAACCTCGCTAAATGCATAAGATAATAATTTAAAAAAAATTCCTTGAGGCCCATTGAAAATATAAAATAATAATTC
>JAOTAX010000198.1:43404859-43423437 GCA_025629825.1 Erythroxylum guanchezii
ACATGTTTACCAAATCCACTGGTTCTACTTCTGTTGCACTTCTTATTTATGTGGATGACATTTTGTTGACTGGACCACCTAAAGCTATCTTAAATGATGTTAAAAGTTTTCTGCGTACTGCTTTTACCATCAAAGATCTTGGCCCAGCTAAATATTTCCTTTGTTTAGAGATTGATATATCATCTACTGGTTAATATGTGAATCAAAGAAAGTATGTTTTGGATATTTTGTCTGATTCGGGTTTGATTGGAGCAAAACCAGTGTCTACACTACTGCCTAAGAGTTTGCAATTAACTGAAAATTTTGGTCAATTACTGGATGATGCAGGATAGTATCGACGGTTAATTGGTAGGCTATTTACTCGTCCTGACATTACTTTTGCAGTTCAACAGCTAAGTCAGTTCCTCCATGCTTCTTGTAAAGGTCATTGGGATGCTGCTCTTCACTTGTTGAAATATTTGAAGGGTTGTCCCTCTAAAGGTTTATTTTTTCCTGCTTCCACTATATCTTCTGTTTCTCCTGTATCACCTATATGTTCACTTATGGCTTATTGTGATGTTGATTGGGGATCATGCTTAACGACTCGAAGATCTATTTATGGTTTCTGTGTTTTCTTGGGTTCTTCTTTAGTTTCTTGGAAGACTAAAAACAGCCCATGGTTTCTAGATCTTTTGCTGAAGCAGAGTATCGCAACATGGCTTCAACTGTGTGTGAATTATTATGAGTTTCTTACGTTTTGCATGATTTACAGGTTTCTTTTACTTCACCTATTCCTTTATGGTGCGATAACAAGGTTGCCATACGTATTACTGCTAATCCGGTTTTTCATGAACGCACAAAACATCTTGATATTGATTGTTATGTAGTTCGTGATCAATACAAGCTTGATTTTGTTACTCCTACTCATATTTCTTCCGAGGACCAGTTAGTAAATCTTTTTACCAAGGCTTTGACAGCACCAACTTTTGCTTCTCTTCTTTCCAAGTTGGGTTTGGTTGATGTCCACCAAACTCCAACTTGAGGGGGGATGTTAACTTTATGTATAGCTTTTCTGTTTTTTGTATTTTATATAGTTACGTGTATTGTTTATTTAAGTAAAATGAGGTCATTTTGTAATCAGACGATAGCCTCTGATTTTGTTTTCTAGTTGTTTTGCATGTAAGAAAAATCTGACTTATGTAAGACTTGAGATGAAATAAATGAAGTAAGCTCTTATTTAGCTTCTCTCTTCATTTACGGAGAAATCTTACAGGTAGTGCCTCTATTTCTATAAGAGAATCCAAGGAAAATTTATTAATGATCCAACTTTTGCTCTGCCATTTTGAAATTGGGTGCAGCTCATGGCATGAAGATGCAATTTCATAGATGGTACCTTTATTTCATATTTGACCTCTTTTTCTATGATGAGAACACGAATCTGGTTCCTATTTAGGTTAGAGAAGCTGGAGTATGATTTTGAAGAACTTTATTGTTTTCGGTTAAAGGCTAACCACACTCCAAAAAGGTCACCCAAGAAAGTGGTTATGAAAATTTTTGGCCAAACCAAAGCAGCAGGAACGAAGCAAGTACTCAGACCACTCCTGCATTCCTATTAGAGTTGGATAAAAGGGTGTGTAAAAGTTGAAAGAAATGCCAAAGAAATAAAAAAATTATTGAAGAGAGAGAAGGAAGAGGAAGCTCCTGTGACAGATCATGGATGAGATTAAAGCTAGAAACCAGATGTCAATGTCAAATTCATCGTGCACATAAATGATGAACGATCGATGTCTTTAACCAACTCCATGTCTTGTACATGTCTTTAACCATCTTGAATAGGTCAAACGATTGATGTACTCACACGTGGAACCAAATACAATTACTAATTTACTATTATTTTTTATTGATCAATATATGTAGGAGTGAAATATATATAGTTCTTTAGCTATTTTTAAGTCAGTATATTTTCCTTTAGAGAAAGGAAGAAAGTTCATGGAAGTGCATATATATATATATATCGTCAAGGTTTTCTCAAAAGCAGAACTAGTCTTTTTCTTAAATCCGAAAAGGAGATATATTAATTGTAAGTAACTAGTTGGAGAAATAAAACCTCTGAAATGTCCTCTAGTAGGATATATATCATTGGAGTAACTGAGTCCAGCGTAAACTTTCTATGGCTGGCTTTTTCAATGGGTAAAAGAAATTTCGAATATTAAACTGGAGCACAAAACTCAATTAAGTAACAAGTTCTTTCGCTTTTCAATTTTCACCAAATGCTTAGAAAAGGCAAGAGTAGTTAGAGTGGAAGCAATCAAAGTGATTAGATAGATTAAGATAATCATGATTTGGGGTATGATTAGCATCAATATCCCATGCGAGGCCACATACGTAAATAGTGAATACCGGAAGAGGTCTAAAGAAAAGGAGATTCCTTTTGTGAATTTGTGTTCACACCTACTTTCTTATGAAAGATTCCCTCCAGACCCGCGTTCACACCATAAAATGACAACTTTGCTTCCGCCTTTTTTCTTTGGGGCTTCAGCTTCAGCTTCTGCTCCTCTTTGAAGCTCACGGCTACTCTTGGCGTCTGCTATTTGATTTATGACCAATACCGCTATTACCTTTCTTTATGTAATTTCATTTCGCCTATTTTGTGCTTCATATATACAGTTTTTACTGGTAATATTACTTTTAAAAAATTTTCTAATATTTTTAAAAAGAAATTAAATTCAAATTAACAAAGAATTTATATTCTTAAGTAATTATTAAAAGGTTTAATTGATAACCTATTTCTTTGTAGCTTTTTTTTTTGGTTAACAATAACAACGGACTGCAGCCAAAGAACAAAGCTTGAGCCAAGCCATGTACTATTCATGGCGACAAGTTCCATTGGGTTGGCTGTCCACAGCAAAAATGGGACAGGGTCATTTGGTCTTCACATGCAAGTTTAGTGGGAAAAGGTGAGATCCCTAATACGAACTTGATGTGGTCAACACCAATTATCTGCCAAGTCAGACACTATTGTCGTCCAACGTGGCAACAAAGATTAGGTATGACTCTTTCCTTCTCTCTCTATGCATCTCTTGCCAACTTTCTCTCTTTCTATATATGTATATTTATATCCATCCATTTCATGATGCCTAAAACATTGCTCTTTCTAACCATTTTCGTACATCAATCGCACAAGAGGGTAGCCCTAGAAAGAGGGAATTATTGAAAGCGGATGGGAAATTGTCTCCGGCGAGAATCTCCGACTCTTTGGGGCGGCGACGAGTGGGGATCACCGGAGGTCGATCTTGAGCTCTTTCGCACAGATAGAAGACAAGATGATGAGGTACAAGACAAGGGGATGAAGATAGAAGAAGACGGACTTCTTGGAGATCATAAAAGAGGGATTATTTCTTCATCAACAAAACCAGGTACGGAGTTGAAGATCAAGCTCACAAAGAAACAGCTAGAGAAGTTGCTAGGTAGGGTGGATATGAAGGAATTGTCAGTGGAACAAGTTTTAACTCAACTTATGAGCATTAGCGATGAATATGAGGCACATCAGACATCGTGGAGGCCTAATCTGCAGAGCATTCCTGAGTGACTGTTGTAGAATGTATCATAGAAGGGGTTGATGATGAGGAGCTTTTTATTGCTTCAATTTTTGGATGTATATAAGGTCTTAAGATGAAGATATGGATACAAATTGCATATGCCTTTTGTATTGTAGGAGATCAAGGAGAGGTTCATGATTAGGGAACATTGAGTTATGACAGGCTCTTTGAACTTCTTGTTCGATGTGTGCATATACAAGAAAAAACATATTAGTTGTTGAAAAAGTAAATCAATTTCTATTGCTATGAAAACTAGTAGTCATGATATATGCTAATAACTCAATTTGAGATATTAAGCTTACCTTGAGACTTCAAAACTTGAAGAATCAACGGAAATAATCCATACCACAGGGTTAACAAATTTCTTTCTTTTTTCCTTCAATTGACCCTTCATTCTTGGCTCCCATGATCATATTTCGGTAGAATTATAAGCAAGGACTTCAAGATGATATCCCAAACTATGCTTCACTATAGCTTTAATATCCAAGTAATTGCTACATTAGGATGAACGATAACAGAGGGAAAAGATGGCTCTTTTAGCATCCTCAATTGTTGATGGCAAGTGATTTTAATCTCTCCTGTACTCTTTTGCTAGTGACTTCAAGCTTCTGCTGCAAATACAATGGGAAGTGCTACAACCTGGCCTTGTCACTTAAAAGTTACTACATTGTGACCCTTCCCAATGCCCATAGCTAGGGACATGCCATGTGCAAGTCATGATCACTCAAGCCACTCAAGAAAAGGATAGAATAGAAGGTGACGCGGGAAAAGAACAGTGAGAGGCACGTAAATTATCACCCTTCAACAGTATCAAAGTAGACCAATTCAATGTAAACTATCGCCGCCATGGGTGTCACTTAAGAAGACTTACTAATACATGTAAGCTTAATATAGTCCAGGCAACATAGCTATAGAAAATTGGAATAACTCAAATGAATTTTGTAAATGAGAAAAGAGAATTATATCGCTCAACGATTAGGCCAATCATGTTATATAAGAAGAGTGTTGGCCTATCAAATAAATACATAGTAATAAGCTTACGGTGACGAAGATGAAGATGTTTCGGTGGATGTGTAATCTTACCATAAGAGATAAAGTCAATAATTTAATGGTAAGAGACAGATTAAAGGTGACTGGTATTAATGAAAAAGTGAGAGAGACAAGGCTTAGATGGTTCAGATATGTTAAAAGGAGATACCTTGACTTTCCAGTGAAAAGATGTATGAAAATAATACTTAGAAATACTTAAGAGAGAATTTCATTTTGGAGTTTTATTTGTAAGAGGAAGAAGGGAAGGCTTAAGAAGAATTTAGGAGAAGTGATCAAGAACATATATAGCTGAGATGGAACTTATTGAAGACATGGCCTACAAGAAATAACTTTAGCGTACTAAGATACAAATAAATGATCTATCTTAAAGAAATCATTTGCATTCTTGTAGGTTTTTTAAACCGCGTCCTTGAGTTTAATAAGTAGTACTTACCCCCTAGTTAGTTAGCTTAGTTAATATCCTACTTAGCTTAATTACTTTCTTAATTGAGTTGCTTTTGCACTGATCTTTTCGTAGTTTGTGTATTTATTTTATCTTTTATTGTTAATCTTTGACGTGTTCAATAAATACATTATTTTATATTACATTATCCTTTTTTTATGCATATTCATTTATAATTTAATAGTATCTTCATGTCGCATTGCATGTGATTTATCGAAAACAACCTCTCTACTAGGTAAAAGTAAGGTTAGGTACTATCGGACCTCTCTAGACCTTACGTCTTAGCGAGACTCTCACTAAGTATTGTCATTGTCGTTGTTGTTTCGTTGCTTCAAAACAATTAATATACTAAAACAGTAAGTTTCATATTCATAATTTGAATAACGTTCTTAACCATAATTACTTTATAAAACAAAATAGCTTCTATTTGTTAATTACTAAAATTTTCATGCAAAATTTCTTAATAAGTCTGACTATTTTTGATGGAATAATAAATTTTCTTTATTTTTGATAAAACAGAATAAGGATTTTTTAAAGATATTTGTGTAATAATGATTTATTTCCTGTAGTTATAATAATTAGACCTAACACAATTTTATTGTCTTATATCCATATAAAATAATAATTGGCAACTAGTTGGTATAGGCCCTTTCTTGTAAAAATTTCCTTTTTATTCAATTTTCCTTTTGAAAATTATGCTTTGTATATAGAAACAAATTAGCACCATGGTATCAAGTAGGCCAGGTTTTAAATGTGAGAGAATTGGGACAAATCTATTAAAAGGTGGACATGAACTAAATTTTGTTGTTGGCAAAACCCCTGAAAATCTTATAAATTAAGTAGTCAAAGCTATACTCAAAAACATAAATTCATTGATTTTTTATTTCAACTTGAATCTAATTTATTAATTTTAAAGTCTTTATTAAACCTAAAAAATGAGTTGTATGTATTTAAACATAACATAAATTGTAGTAAAAAAAATCTAAATAAGAATATCCCATTTTAGTTAATCCAAATCAATAGAAGCCTCAAGAAGACATCAGCTAGGAAAGTTAGTCAACCACAAAATGGGCGTACAAAAAGAAAATACCTATATATTCTTAAAACCTTTTAGGGAGAAGCTACTCTTACTTCTACATATAAAATCAATCACACTCCTCTAATTATTGAAAAAAAATTGGATAAATTATTGATACATTTCTTTCTTCTTAGATTTTTGTATTTATCGTTTGTTAATTTTTTGGTTTTAGTGTCGAATAGAGATATCTATATCTATCTCAACATCTAGATTTATCATTTGTTAATTTTTTAGTTTAGAATCTATCTATCTTAACAATGGGTGAACTAGTGAATGAGAGAAAAAGAAACGGACATCATTTTTTAGTTTTTCCAGTCGACCAACCATTTTATGATTATAAAATCTTTCATATTGTTTATATTCTTCTATTCTTTTCTATATGCTCTCTATTTTCTTCTAATTCTTTATTTTATTTCTATCGAATGTGCAAAATTATAGAAAATCCCTTTTAAGATCAAACAATTATATCAAATCAAGTATGATTGTATATATGATAGCATCTACTATACTAGGAATATTAGTAAACTTGATTATTGAAATTTCTAAAGATACCCTTTTTTAACTTCTAGAATCTATTTCTTAGTTCAAAATTCCTTTTACTAACTAGAATTGAAAATGGGAATGGGCCAATTTCGATAAACAATAATTTACTTTTGACTGTTATATGATCGTTACGAGCGTTTATATAATTAGCCTTTAAAACACATATGCTTAAAGTATTTGGCAATGGTTTCTTCATTCTTTTTAACCTTATGACTATATTACATTAGAGCCACGAGTGTAACTTGTTGATTTCAAGGAAATGGTATTGAACATTTTTATCATTATTGAGATCCTCAAGCATCATTAAATTTCTCATCATGTTTCTTTCTAAAATATAAATTGTTATCAACTATGTATTCTTTTCAAACTAATAAACTTATTGTCTCTCCTCTTTAATCCTTATTTTCATCTTTTTCCTAATAAAATTTTTGTAGGTTATAGCTCCTTTAGTCTGGGACCAACACTTTAAATCTTCTAAAGAATCACTTCCAACTACAAAACCTAATAAAAGTCCCCTTCCAATTTTTCTTTCTCCATTTACTTCACCTTCTCATATACTTCTTCATAATTATTTTTATTCTACCACTACCCCTTATGAGCCTTGCATACATCACATAACTAGTTCTAATCCTTTATGGTAGAAAACAATGATAAAAGGGATTCAAGCGCTTACTACTTACTAGTTAATATGCATAGGCTCTAATTGACTTATCACTTGAAAAATCAGTGATTCGTTATAAATAATTCTATAAAATTAGGACTTATAAGATAGTTTTATATAGAAGGTTATACTTGTTAGTTTTATATAGAAGGTTATACTTATCATAAAAGGCTTTACATATGAATATGTTGTAATAGCCCATTTTCCATACTAAGGGTTAGAACTTTAGAATATTGCACATGAGTCATATCATTAAGAATTCATGAATTGCATTTTATTCACATGCATATCATTAGCATACACACATGAATTATGAATTAGTACACATTATAAAGATAATATATGTACTCAATTGACATATTCCAGATGAAAAGTTTAAAATGATCATGATGTAAATTGTGTATTGTTTATGTCTTGAATTTTGGTTTGGTGAAATATAATTAGTAAACTTGGAATTATTGTTACAATTGGGAAATTGATGAATTAAAATGTACATTTGGTCTAGGAAAAATGCTAAGTGGTAAGACAAATTGACACGTGAAAAATTAGGATAACTAAGCTTATGAATTAATAACATTTGGCATTGAAAATTAACTTACAAGTGGCATAGCTAATTAATTGACAAATGGCAGCAATGGTTGTGTGACAAATGGACTAAGGAACTAAGTGACATAAGGCAGCATATATATATGAAAAATGGAGTACATGCCTAAGGACAAATGTAAATATAAAAAATGACACCTTCAACCTAGTTGAATTAACCAAATGCTGGAAAAGTTTCTCTTGAGTTCATTTCTCTTCTTTCTTCACTTTCTGCACTAAAACTTACTCCCATCTCCCATCTCTATATTTTGGATTAAGTCTTGCTAAATTGCTACACCAAATCCATGCTTTTACCCTTCACAAGATAGTCAAGTCGTAGAACCAGAAAATTATTGTTCTTGTTGTGGTTTTTTATCCCAACTGAAAACCAACTTATTTCTACCTTGAATTTGCGATGATTCTTCATGCATGGACAGCTTAATTAGCTTGATCTTTTAGGTGGAAATATGAGCTAAACAAGTAAGTAAAAGATTGACATTTATGGCATGTTATAATAGAAAGATTATGATGATTGAATTGGGATAGATTGTATATGATGTTGATGATGAAGTGTGTTGAAAAATGATACATGAATTGGATAATATTCTGCTTTGTACTTGATGTATAAAAACCATACATTCTAGATTGTTTTATGGATGAATTAGATTGAGATTTGAAGTATAAATGAAGTTGGATTCATGGTAAAGATAGGTGTTATTGAAGTGTTCTAGAATGTGAAAAATTAGAGCTGTAGGTGTGTTTGTAAAAAGTGACTGTTAATGTCATAAATGAGCAGAATTTTGTAAGCCCTAGTGTAACCAATATAGAAGTTATATTAACCTCAAATGAAGTAGCCTTAAAGGACATGAAATCAGGAAATTTTCAAGTATTAGCGATGTCTTTAAGCTTGTAAAATTCGTGTAGTATTGAAGGTAGTAAAGTTACACACATTAGTGATGTTGATGGCAAATTCTAGAATTTTAATTCTAGCCTTGTGTACATGTCAAACCAGCTAAGAAATTTCACTCTAAATTGGTATATTTGGGCTTGATTAAGGCTAGGAATGAGGCTAGATTGTTTCTTAATTAATTGGTTAAGAGCTTGATAAGTTTATGTAGTTAATTGATGTCATAACCTAAAGAATGGACTGTTTTGATGTGACTAAGTTCAAATCTATAAATTTTGATTTGTTAAAGAAAAAAAAGAGTTCTTTTAATGCAAACATGATTTTAAGGATATAAATAATGTGTATAAGGTATGGATGAATGAGCATTAAAGAACATGAGGTAATTATGAATGAGAATTGGGTAAAAGTATGAATATATATTGCTGGAAAAAGTTGGAATGTATAGATCTAGCTTGCTAAAATTCCAGATTTAAAGTAACAATTGTGTGTGGATTATAAAAGGTTTTTTTACCATGAAAATATTCAAGGATAAGTGTAAAGTATGGTTGATGAATTTGGAGTGAATCAAGCTAACTTAAAGGTACAAACCTGACTGCAAAGTGGTAATATACAAGCTATGATTTTTGAATGGTCAAGAATTGTGAATAAGGATACATACCCAAGATATTCAATTGAGCATGCATTGAACATAACACATATACATGTGTATAATTGAGTACTTATTTGATTAAACAAGTCAGTAGTGTGTACATATGTGTGTATTGCATAATTTAGAAGCACAAACTGACCGATAGCTTCCAGACATTGCCGGCTAGTTAAGGCAATAACTATCCGGAACATATTGTGAATTAACTTAGATGTTTACTCACTATATTTGAATTGTTACTAAATAACTGTTACATATTCAACTGTTACTGATATGATTGTGTTAATTCTGTACATTGATGGTCCGAGGAGTTTGATATTCAGGATTGTATTGGAAGTGTTTGCAAATTGAATGTGAATATGAAAATTGTGTTCTCAACTATATGTTGAATGCCGGACTTAGATTTGATGAATGTGGTATATGACTGTGCACACTGAATGAGAGTTATTGATAGCATAATATGTGATTTGATGCAATTTTTATTACATTGATATCATGATTAGATAAAGGAGTTGTGACGGGAGTGACCAACGTGAAAAAGAGCTTAAAGCTTATAAATGTGCACACAAAACCACAGGCTCAACGATTAATGAGCCCGATATCTACAACGGGTACGGGACAGTATCTAAAATGAGTCCGATATTCACAATGGATACGATCTAGTTAAATAGGTGCTCGGTCACAACAAAATAAAAATGAAAATGGGTTCTCATGTGCATTGCATGTATATCTTTATATGTATCATGTGAATCATTGCAAAGAATAAATAAATTGAGTTGATATAATGGTATGCAATGTTTTTGTACATGTTGATGATATGAATGATTGAAATGAATGATTGAAAAATATTCTGAAATGATTATATGAAATGTTTGTATTCATAGTGGGCTTGTTGAAATATGATGTATACTGTGATTAGGTACTAAATTCTGAATAATGTGATATATGGGATTTGATTCTGAATTACGTGAAATACTGATAAATTCTGAATAATGTGATATATGGGATTTGATTTTGAATGACATGAGATACTGATTGAACTGTGTTATATACTTGTGATATTTTTGTTCTATTTTGAGTGAACACATCAATGATGGTTCACTCACTGAGTGCGTAAAACTCATCAAAATTGCAACGTTGATTTTCAGGTACTAAGGAGACTTAGCTTCTAAGGCAATCTAGTAGCAGTTTAATATTGTCAATTTTGGAATTAGAAATGACTCAAAGGTCTGATCAGCTGATGTATGAGGAGTTTAGATAGATTGTTTATTTTAACATCTTATTTTGTATTAGATATTTTGTAAAGAACAGTAAACTCTGATATATTTTTGTAATATACATATATAGATTATGAGATGTAATGACAATGTAAATGATGTTTGTGAAATGAAATGAGAAATGTTGAACTTATGATCACTTATGTTCTGTATGATGTCATAATAATGAATATGATTACTCTAACATGTCATTCTCATAAGGTATGTTACACTTTTACTCTAGTAGCTTGTTTTACTTATGTTTTGAGTCATTTCTGTTGTTACTACAAGTAATGGAAGCTGATCCATATGGATGGTAAAAATGCATTTCTCAATAGTGATTAATCTAAAGAGGTGTGTAGATACAACTGCCTCTTGGCCATACTTATCCACCAAATAAGGTTTGTCAGTTATAAAAGATTCTTTATGGCCTTAAGCGAGTGCCTCAATCTTGGTTTTCCAAGTTCAAAAACATTGTTTCTTGACTAGGTTTTAAACAAAAACATTGTTTCTTAACTAGGTTTTAAATTCATACTTCATGATCATGCATTATTTCTTTATAAGACTACCCTAGGATGCATTTTACTTCTCCTTTATACTAATGACATGATTATTACTGATACTGGTGATGATTGTCAAGGCATTATAGATCTCAAAACTTTCTGTCATCATTAATTTGATATGAAGGATATGGGACTTAGTTTTTTTTCTTTAGCCTTAAAATCTCATTTAGCTTTTTCTTTAGCCTTAAAATCTCATATGATCAGTTTTGATATTAGTTTATTCAAGCCAAGTATGGTACTGAGCTTATCTTATACAGGTCTTACATATTCTATAATTGTACACACTCTTGTGAAGTTAATGCCTGCTATTCTATTAGTGACGGTACTCTTCTCAATAATGACACTTTTTATGGACAATTGATTAGTTGTCTTATTTATCTTACTGTCACTTTACTAAAAGTTTCATATGTAATTTATACTGTTAGTTAGTTCATGTCTTCTACATATAAAACTCATTATGTTGTTATCTTACACATCATTTGTTACCTTAAAAGAAAGTTATTTCATAGTCTTCATTTTATTGACATTAATATACTATTCTAATGGCTTATTTTGATATTGATTGGGTTGTTGGTCCAATTAATTAACAATCTACCACAAGTTTATACTTTATATTTTTCTTTATGATTCACTAATCTCTTAATGTTGTAAGAAGTAAAAACTTGTATCTAGCTCAAGTATTAAAGATAAATATTAATCCATGATTGATACAAACTTGAAGCTTATTTAGTTACATTAGGTACATTAAGATTTGGGCATTATACATTTATTAATGACTATCCTCTATTATCATAATCATAGTAGCATGCAGATTGTTCACAATAATATCTTTTAAGAATGTACTAAGCGTACTCGTGAATGTCAATTTATACCAAATCATATTATTTACATGACTTATCTTTATCTCTTCTAAAAATCTAATTGTTGATATCTTCATTACTGCTCATTCACCAGGTCAATTTCATACTCTCATTTCTAACTCAAGATATTAGATCTTCCACCATCTTAAAATTGAGGAAGATGTTGAGAATAATCTAAAATAACATATACAAATCTTCTTGATTTGTAATAGTCCCTTAATTTGTTCTAATTAATCTATTTTCTTTATTTGTTTATATGAAATTATGTATAAATAGAAGTTCATTCTTATCTAGTGAACACACAATATATAAGAGCAATACTCTTTTTATTTTCTTCAATTTTAAGATTTCTAAATTGAATAATTCAAGTACAATGGCATCCTCATAAAGAAGAGTTAGAGAATTTAACAAATTTGATCTTAGTATGGAGGGAAGCCATATATCATTCTAGATTTTTATACTTTTATTATTTTCTAATAGCGAAGCACATTCCTCATGAAGCACACAAAGCGAAGCACATCCCTTATAAAGAACCCAAAGCGATTTAAAATTGCTACTCTAAATGAACAATGAATTATCATTGCTATAAACATAAAATATTATTTTTAAAAAATAACATTTAGCTTGTCGAACTTCAATAGGATTATTGAATATTAAGAAATCCTCGATATTAGGGATTTAGAATTGTTGTAAATAAGAATATTTCTTAGGCCTAACTATAGTAGGAAATCAATACTATTTCTTTTTCCTAATCAAAGTAGGAGATTGAGATTAATATATTTTCCTTTTATTTACATTTTAGAAAATTTCATAGTCATGGTTGACTAAGAATTAATGACTCTTTATATATGGAATTCCTTTGGATATTTTTCTAAAAAATTAGAATAAAATTTAAATCCTTTGATCTATTTGAAGGTTGATCCCCTTGAAGTGATTAAATCTTTTTATCTTACCCTTAATTTTTCTGTATTATTTGTCTAATTTCTTTAGATAAAACATACGATTCTTATCAGTTGATATCATAGCAATCCTTTTAGGAATTCACTTTAGCTACTTTATTCTTATTCCATTTAAAAGAAAGCCCCTGATTGAAAACCAACAATATAACTTAGGAATTATAAATTTTTAGTATAAGTGCATAATGGTTATTAAACTTCTATGAATCAACAATTTGAAGATTTTAGGTAGAAGTTGGTATATAACTCATAGAAATTAAAAAAAATAATTCAAGAGCCTTATTAAAACCCAAAAAGAGGGGATTAGTAATTTAACTAACAAAAAATTGACACTTTCTGAGGTTGGAGGAAGAAGTTATGAGGAACGTAATTACGACTATGTCCACATGAAGGTGAAATTTCCTATATAAAAAGAAGGAGATCCAATTGGTTAGATTTCTATAGCTTTTTATTTTATTTTTTTGCTTCCTTAGAATTTTAGAAGATGATAAGGTAGAAATTACTTTAATCAAATTAAAAGAAGATATTTAATGGTATGATTGGTGTGAAACTTGTCATGGAATTCCATTAGGGGAATAATTTATGAAAAGACTTCTTGTTCAGTTTAAGTCATTTAAAAATGAGAATATTAATAGGGAGCTTGCCAAGATTTGCTAGAACTCTGTTGTTTTGGAGTATTAAGGTCAATTTGAGTGATTATCCAATTAAGCTAAAGATCAGGGGTAAAAGGCAATTGGTGGAGACTTTCATTGAATGTAGCACCCCACTCTCACAAGACACGTACCCGCCCTGAGTGATATCCGGGCATGTACCCCGCGAGGGTGGCATGCTAGAACAGTCAACAATCGAACTCGTTACGAAAATTTTCAAATCTATGCACACGTATGCGGAAATCAACAATCAAATTTCGGCCTGTTTTATTTATAAACATTTTCAAACATAATGTTACAACCATTACACAACTCATCATAATTTCACTAGTCACTTGGGTCTAATTCAGATACAAAATATTTTGGTCATAATGCTTTTACATTACCAAAATCATTCATATTCACATTGTACAATATTTATGCGTACACAATTTGATACAAAACAATGAAATACGTATGCAGAAGCGAACTGATCCCGACCTCTATCTCTTACTTGAATGCAGTAGGTATACTCCTGTTTGTCTAACGGGGTACTCTTCAGAGTTTGAAAAATAATTGCAAATTTTGGGTGAGTTTTGCGAACTCAATGAGTGACTATTATCGATGGCTCACTTAATCACATAACATACATCATCACTTATAATACATAATTTACTTTTTTTCATTTACAATCACTTCAATCATTCAAACACTTATAACGTTCAGAAATCAATCAAACTATTTAAATTATACATATCATATGCATATGTAATGCTTATGAGACTCACTTTCAATTTGTTACTTTGTTGTGACCGAGTGCCTATAACTGTCCCGTATCTATTGTAGATACCGGGCTCATTAATAACTCGTATCCGTTGGGAATATCGGACTCATTTTACATAATGAGCCTTTGGCTTTTAATCACTTTCTGAGCTCTAGGCTCTTTTTTACATTCTAAGCTTTAAGCTCTTTTTCGGTAACTACTTTAGCCACAGCTGCCTTTATCTTTCATGCATTCATGAAATGGAGTGCATCAATCATATTTGCATATCATCGAACCTTAGTCCGGCATTTAACATTAAAGTTGAGAATCACATTTTTATTTATAGGCAAATGCACATTAAGAACACATTTATCATCGGACCGTGGTCCGACATTTAACAATCAAATTATGTATACTTATTTTAATCCAATTCACATACAAGGAGCACTTCAACGTTCTCACATTTATCAAACTCCTCAGACATATATTGTCCGGAACCAACACATTCACATTGTATAATCATTCAATTCATAACATAAACAAAACAAACAATAAGGTAAGACCATCTCGATCTACTCACAGTACGCACCAGATTAGCATTAGCTTCTATAATCTAGAAACGTCTGAATGCGGACATTCATCCTGCACATAAAAATTATACAATACACACATTGCACACACACATTAATAAATTTGCACAATTATAAGCATTCATTTATGCACACATGTGTATATGGAATATGTACGATGCATGCTTATGACAATCTCGGGTATATTATCAAATTTCATATTTTATCACATTCTCATTTTTAGCATCATTTGCTTTCATAACAACTCATTTCTCATTCACTTTTACTAGATACACTTTACTCCTCTTCTTGAAATACTAATTTAATCATATGAACCACTTCATCTCCATTATACACATGTATTTGGTACTTTAACACCAATAATTCACTCATTAATTTTATTCTAGAGTTACAAGACCAAACAATTATCCAAACTCTCACTTCAGTCCTATATTACTTCCAAAAATCTAGACCTTTGGGTTAATTTTCCGTGATCATTCTAATCAGTAAATAAAGTAATTTGGTAACACTTTCTTCTAGAAAAGTATTCCCCATTGTCTTAAGTTTCTAATGACACCACAATTATTCAATTTGGTTTAGTACTCCAGAAGTTATATTCAGAATAATTCGAACTATTCATAAGCTTAAATAGCATCCTGTACTTGACTTCAATCCAAAAAATTGAAATTCTTAGAGATAGAATTAAATTTCGATATCTTCATATAATTTGTATCCCTATCTCTCTAGTTTACTCCAAATTGAAAACCATCTCATTTCAATAATTACATAACAAGTTATGCCTAAAATACCAAAGCATGTTTGGTAAAATGCTCCAGTTATCATTTTCTAGAACTCCTCATTAATTCCGTCCCAAAATTCATCAATCAATCTCTCTAGAATGATTTCATATGGTTAATTGGTAAAGATGAAGATCAATGTGTTACGAGTCCAATGGTTCAAGTCCCATGTCATTTGGAGGTTAGACGAAGAAGATATAGCCAAAATAGTGAAGGATGTTTGTTAGCCTCCAACCTTCAAAGTCACGATCGTCTAAAGACGATAGCAACTATGATCGTTTAAAGATGTCGTCTGAAGATGATAACAGGGTTCGTCTGAACACTAGTGGGGTTCATCTAGATGATCTTTCTCATCTCAGACCATTATCTTATAACCATTTTCCAACTCTAAATTCCTTAAGTTTCGTTAACTCTTTCATTTCATCTTAACTCATCTCTGTATCACGAATGTATCTTTCACATTAATTCTACACTTATTTTCGGTTCATGTCTCCATCCAGCAAAAATATTCACGTATGTATACATATATACACAGTGAAAAAGGAAAACAGAGCATATATGTCTCTATCACTTGCATAATTTCTACACTCTTCTTATGCATATTTTCCTTGATATTTCTACTCCATAATCAACTCCACACTATCTGATAACATAATAATCATCAATTATTCAAAAATCACAAAAAATTTTCATCTCTTAAACCCTCGATGTTTATGAAAAACATCCATTTTTCTTCATGATCATGCAATGACAAATAAATCACCATTTTGGTTTCATAAAACTACAACTCTAAAGGATTTACACACTACTTACTTGAAATAATTCCCAATGTCTACAAAAACTCAAGAAACCCTAGTCTCCATGCAATTTACGTACACCACTTAAGGGGTTGGCAAGCTTCGGTTTTTCTTAAGGCAAAGAGAAGGAAAATGAAGTTGGGAGTAGCAAATGGACAGATGAGAACAAGGTTTTTCTTTGGTGAAGGTTTGATGGAAAACTCTATGTAAGGGAACAAGCTCGAAGAAGATAACCACGAAGAAGATATTTTTAAGACAAGACAAACAGTGTCTTTGTCTTTCAAAGTTAAAAGAACAATAGTAACCTTTTTAAGATCAACTTTACATGTGACACTTGTCACTCATCCATCTTTTAAGGCTTTAACTAGTTCTTATTTAACTAGTCTAACCAACTTCAATATTTTTACTACAATTGTCTCCCAATTTTCAATATAATTTTCTTACAAATTCTAAATTCATCAATAAAATTCTTCAATATCATTTAACTCTTATTTTTATTTCCATTTATCAATTTACTTTCTAGGTGGCAATTTTCCTAGTACTATAACATTTTCAGAAAATTTCCCCACAATTCACCAAAAGATTCTAAATCAATGCATAAATTCTCTACATCAATTTCTCAATACTATTAATTCACAATACTCACATGATCACATTTATAATCAATTATACCCGGCAATTGTCAATGATTGCACGTACAGTCATTTTAATGTGTGCAAAATTTAAATTCACATATGTGTATGCTAACAATATACATGAGCATGAAAAAATGCATTTTTCTTAACCTCTCATTTGTCTCTCATGTACCGTACTTTCGGTTTCTAACTCTTAATATTGGAACGGAATGTTACGTTTCTCCCCCTTAATAAATTTCGTCATCGAAATTCTTTTCTGATTGATCATGAAGGTAGGGGTATTGTTTCCTCAATTATTCCTCCGTTTCCCATTTAACTTCATCACTTGAATAATTTCTTACAGTTGACCATAGTCAATGAAATCAATCAATCTTCTAATTATTTCTTCAGATATCTCACTATCTTAACTTTTTCCTCAATATAATTCAGGTTACTCAAAATTTTCACTTTTTAAGCCGACAATATATCTTTGTCAGATCATATCATTATTTCTTAGCGTATTCACATATCACACATTATGAATCTGAGACATCTTTGTTAATAATACAACTCATAAGTTACTGGTCCTATTCTCTCAATAACTTCATGGGGACCACTACAATTTGAGCTTAGTTTATCCTTTTTCCTAATTTGAGCACACCTTACCAAGGTGGTACTCTTAGAAACAATTCATCTTCCCTTTAATAATTCCCATCTCTTTAATGTTAATACACTCACTCTTAAGTCTATTTCACTATATTCCATAACCTCGATGTTGATCCATCAAATTCATTCACCTTTCATAAGCCACTCAATTTCTATTACAGATTCATTTCACTTACTAATAGTATCTAGAATTTATTCTAGCCTTTAACCATTTTTAATCCCTTTTCATTTCAATGTAAGGGCGAACAACTCTTTTTGTCGTATAACGTCTCATACAGTATTCTAATGATATCACTATGATAACGATTGTCATGCCTATCATCAATTAGAACTATACATTGATCTCAGGTTCTTAAGAACTTCAATATATAAGCTTTAAGCATATCTCCAACAGTTAGGACTGTTGGTAATTCAAATATTCGGTCACTTGTTTCTACATCCTTAGCAGCTAAATACTATTTCGGCGTATTCCTACTAGGATGTCTAACTTAGGTTGTTACTTGCTTTCTCTAGTAATCTCTTTGCCCAATCATATTTATTGAGCACACATTCTTCTTATTTCAATCACAAAATATCATTCTTCCTATTCAAACTCAAAAATTCATATTCATTTTCAATTCC
>JAOTAX010000198.1:43430085-43442438 GCA_025629825.1 Erythroxylum guanchezii
GTGAAGAAAGTCTGTAGTTTATCAATCCTGAGTATCTATAGAAGATCGGCCGAACGGACGTCCCAACCAATGCTTGATGCGTGGCAAACATTCGAGCCAACGTGGACACGCGGCAAAATCTGAGCTGAGGTGAATTAGGGTTGTTTGAAATCCAGAATGGCACACTAACTGAAAGGACGCGCCTGACGGCCGACAGCTATACAGCAGCCAGAAAGACGTGCGTGACAACCTGTCAGAAAACGCGAACCGTCAGTAATGATCACGCCTAAAGCTCCGTTTAAGCCTAGTCACCCAGTCGATCGGTCCCGCTATTACGCTCCCCCGACTAACCTTGTCGTTACACCCGATCGACCCGCCATATCGCTACAGTCAATCGGTCGGTTATCCTCGACCAGTCCGCTGAGACATTACATCTGCTCGACCGGTCGCATCACAACGTAATCGATCGATCGGGTCTAGCACGAGCTACCTGAGAAACACGCTGTCTCATACTTATGTACTCCTTCGACCCTTCTCTTGGATCAGACTCGAGGAGTAGGAGGGTTTATGGTTGGCCCAGGCCCATCTCCACACATCCACGGTCCATCAGGCGTTAGTCTCCCATGCAAATATAAAGATCTACGTAAAGACCTAAACCTAGCGTCTATTCCATATATAAGGTACTATTCTGCCATGATACAGGTGCGAGATAACAATCCTAGTTTTCTCTGTTTTTTGCGACCAATTCCCTCTCAAAAAAGACTAACTTGAGCGTCGGAAGGGCCTTTTGGGAATCAGCCCCCGGTGTGCTTTGTTTGTTTTACAGGTGTTCTGTAGCCGAAGTCAAACAGAATTATGGATCCAAACAATAACGTTCAGCCCCAACAAAATCCGACTGAACCAATATAATTAGCCAAAAACTAATACAACCTGCTAATTACCAAATAGGACCTTCAATGAGAGCAAATTGGTACGCGCAAAGTGGAATAAGTGACTAGTTCCCGACTTCCAGTCGCCTCGCCTTCCTAGCTCTCTGTTCCTCAAATGAGACCACAATAGGTAGATTGATTTAGTGTCCATCACAAATATTTGGAATTTCTCTACTGAAATAGGACGACTTGTCGTTTTCGGTTAATTAAGGACAGAATCATTCATGATGGCGCAATGACAATCTCTCATTATTTATATTCAAACCCCTTTAAAAAACCCTTGCCGCCAAATTCCCCATCTCTCTCCCTCTCAATATGGCCGATTTCGAACCTCCCTCATTCTCTCTCGGAGTCGACGACCCCGTCGCCGATTCCGAGCCCCACATACCTACCTCCGTATACCATCCTAGCTGCAGTACCTTCGAACTCCATCATGACCAAGAGGGTGATTTCGAGGTTGAGGTTATGAATTCGAATCCTGACCCTGAATCCGAAACCGACCCGCCGCGTGTCCTCAGGAGGTTGAGGCGAGGACCTACAACCGAAGGTTCAAGAACGGCAATGGAGGAATTGAAGAGGGTTTGTTGTGATAACGAAGATGAGGACATTGAAGAATTCTCTTCACAAGAAGGTAACAATAATACTTGGAATTTATGAAATGACTGAAAATGCAAATATGTTAAAATTTGAGAAGGATGAGATGCCATTGAGATGTTTGTTTGAATTGATTTCTTTTTTGTTTTTGAGGATAATTTTTCTTTTTTGGGGACGGAGTTGTTTTTTCCTTTGTTTTTGCCACCCTAATGTAGTTATTGTGCGCTGGAGAACTGGAAGCTAATTTATCTGCGTTATTTAGTCAATATCACAACATCACTTGTACTGTGATGAAACTCAGAAGGAATTAATCCCTGGGAGTGGTTCCTCATGATATTCGTACTTTAGAACTTCTATCTGCCTTTATGCTGTTCCAATTTTTGCATCGATAGTAATCTCTTTTCTGATAGTTTCATTGTAAATCACTTGTAATTTATGCAAGGAATTTGCTTTTTGACCTTTTAGTAATGAATGGGTCCGATCTATTCTTATTTTGCCTTACTTTAGGATTGCCTAAATCTATATTCTTTTTATTATGACTTCCCTCGCATGCTAAAATGTTTCCACGGGGAGCTATGGATTTTTCTGCTAAAAGTTGCCCTTCTACAGTTTATGTCGATTGGGTCTTTGCTGATCAACTTTAATAATATATGGAAAGCTATATATTAATTTCCATATATAAATTGGGTACGATATCTATCCCTAGACTCTAGATTAAGGTTTGTGGCAGTCTAAGTTGTTCTTTTATTGACAGATGCATGTCCAGCAGCACAATACAGCGCTGTTTGTAGTAGTTCAAAAGTTCCTTTGCGTGGAAATGAGGTTTTCACCAATCAACGGTCGAGCCAGGGCAAGGCAAAGAATAAAGAACTTGTATCCAATTCCGTTGCCTCGTCTGGTCCAGAGACTTGTTGCACCGGCTTAGTATTTCCAAAATTAGCCACCAGTCCTCTTCGAAGGTTTCAATTAATTGATTCCAGTTCTGATTCTGATCCTGAGGAGCCCTGTGCTATGAGTGAACATAAAAGAAAATCTTTGATGGAGAAGCATCAAAATAAAGATTTGTGGAAAGATTTCTGTCCAATTAAGAGCTTTCATATCTCAACACCAGTTTTAGATGAGGTTTGTGAAGAATATTTCAAGTCTATTCGAGATAACAAGACTACTCAGGAACTAGGAAATGACCTTTGTCCAGATGGAAGTCTACGCTGTTATCAACCTACAAATAACATTCCAGGCCTCAAGCATTGCTGGAATTCATCCAATCCTCTTCCTCCTGCATATCATTATTTCTTCCACGATGATCCAAGGATCCAGAAGTTGGTTCGCAGCCGCTTACCCAACTTTTTCCCTGTGGGCGTGGTTAACAATGATGGAGATCAGCAGCATACTGAAACAGCTATTGATTACATGTAAATTGCTTCACATCCTATCTGGTCAATATCTACTCACATGAAGTGCTTTATAACTTGTGACTTCTGTTTTTTTTTCAGGAGTCAGTTTACTTCAAAAGCTTCCAAACAAGGAAGTCAGAAAGATAAATGCAAGAAAGCCTCAACAAAGGGAGCACGTAAAAAGTCAAATGCCAGGAAAGTCTCAACTGCCTCTGAAGGCTGGGTGGACCCCAAAGGTACTGCTGCAATTCCAATGGATGCTGGAAAACGGCGGGTTCATTCAAATGGTCAAGCTGCTGGTCATTGGTATACATCTCCAGATGGAAAAAAGGTACACTACATTGTTGTCTAGTGCAATGCAAAACGTTTTATCATTGATATTTCATCTGGTGTTTGCATTCATTTGGTATATCTATGTCTGGCCTATCAATACTCCTTCAGTTTGGACATTTTTTTATCATTAAACTCGGAATATAAAGAAGAATTTCTTATTATACTTTTAAGGATCTGCTAGTACTTGTAAAGCGCGAAGAAAGAATGGTGGTAGTTTCAGTTTTGTACTGCATTGTACATTGTGTCGTGGTTACACTTATGCCTTAGTTTCTAATTTTACCAATGATGAACCTGAGTGAACATGGCAATTGAATAAATCTCCTCGTGATTAATTTGTCAGACTAGATTAAGATATTGGTATATTCTGTAATTATTCATGGTTCTTGTGTTGATATTCTTTTTGACCCTAACTTCCTAGTCATGTTTATTCTTCTAATCTTTTGAATACATGCATATATAATCCCCTGCAGATTTATGTCTCTAGAAGCGGGCAGGAGCTATCCGGTCAAGTTGCCTACAGACATTATAGAAAGGTTAATTTAGAAAACATTTTATCCCTTTCATCCACAAAACATATTGGCCTTCTAAAAGGCATCATGTTGCTACTATGTAAATACCTGTATCAACTGAACCACTGAATTTGTTATCAACAGGACAATGGAGGGTTTAAAAAGTCTAAGAAGAAGACTATTTCCAAGAGGAGAAAAGGCTAAAAGGGTCACAACTACGGACGTGCCATAAATGTTCTGTGGTGTGCTTTCTTGTAATGATTGTTATGCACAATAAAATAGAAGCAATTCCAGTTTGCTCATTTGAGTGCTATGTTCCAATTTTTGCCTTTCTTAAAATATTACACAAATTGCTTGGTTGGCTACAAAATCAACTACTGCTAATCTTTGATATATACTTTTTAATTTTATTTAAGGTAAGCAAGACGGTGAGTATATAAGGTTTAAAATGCTCTGGATTTATGTTGGAAAAGGTTAAAAAAATAGGATCTTTTATAACTTATAAGGGAATTCATATGAAAAGTAAAAATGCATAAACAGGAACCACAAACAATACGCAAAATATTTGGGGCCTTCAAACTTTGCGCCTTTCGCTTAACTTGTAGGGGATTTACTGCCACGGTACACTTTGTAGTTGACATTGTCAAAATGATAATAGTTGTAGCAAAGCCAAGACTTCTTTAACTTTTTTACATTAAGATGTTGATGGAACTCAACTGCACCTTTTCATTACATCTTCATTTCCTACTATCCTATGTAAAATATTTTGAATTTACCAGACAGTAGAGATGATTGGAACCTTTCTTTATATCTTCTGTGTATGCTCACAATATCTAAAACCTAGAACTAAGGTGTTCTCTTCTCTTCTGAGTGCTAGATTACAGCTGTGAATAAAAGTGAACGTTTCGAGGTCTTGAGCCTATGCTTGCTTGTCTGAGGCTTTGTTCTCTGAATTCGTGGGAGAAGCCTTCCTTCCCAGTATAAGCTTGTATGCCCTGGAACCCATGAAAATGAAAATGACAGACAGGACATATAATGAATCAAAGTTTTAGCAGGCTACAATCGAAACTCATTGCACCACAATTACTTCACACCGCAAAAGCATCGATGCACAAACACTAGTCAAAAAAGAAAAAGAAAAAGGATTTCAAATGAAAGTTAGAAGTGTACGAGTTAAGATCCTCGATCCTGTTTCTGATATCCCTCGACCATAGAACTGGGTCAGTGTTCTTAGGCAATGATTCTTGTTGTTGAGTTTTCTCCCTTAGCCACTGCTCAGCTTTATTGCACTCATCAAGGATCTGAGAGAACAAAACAATTACATCCTGAGATATGGTCAAACTAAGCATCTCTACTAGTTTCAGTCCCCCTTACCGATTCTTTATCCTGGGGTTGGAGAGAATCTACAGACATCCGATAGTCCACAATGATATTTAACAAATCCCTTGTAGCTTGTGCCCTTGCCTCTTCATCTCTGTATCTATTCTCAATTGGGTCCACCAGCTATTTCAAATCAGAACCAAAAGCGCATGGGTAAAAGATTGGATCAGGGGGTCAGCCATGTAGTATAATGGATAAAATGTTGGAAATTCAGATACAGGGCAGATTATTGCCTTCTTCAGATCCTCCATTTTCGCGCTATAAGAATTCTCTGTTTCATCATCACCATCCTCGTAAAGCCACTCCTCTGTATCCTGTAGACTCCTGGCAATTCCTTCTTTCTCCTGATCACTAGCAAAGCTCCGATAGGTGTTTAAAAGCTGAATATATTCTTGTGGTCAGTATATTTTCATTCCTTGTGTAAAGCTAGTCGAAGGGTATGATTTTTGCTATTAAGGCAAGTAATTTACAACTCACCAGTCAAATCAGCCCCCTGAAAAGGGCGTATTAAACAGATGATATAATGCTTTTATACAACATATCCCATGCTTGTCTAAATTAGTCATTTGAGCATTTACCATATCCATACAAACGAAAAGAAAAATGGTACTGAAGTCTTGAGCAGCTTCACTATAAGCGCATCATTTTCCAGGAAAGCATGCAATATCCAGACAGAAATGTGAGGTTCTACCTTTTCACGCATTTCATAAACATATGACTCCAAAGAATTCCTTCGATCCTTTGCCTGCTCTACAGCTCTATCATGTTGGGCTAACTCAAGCTCCTTCTCTTGGGCTCCTGAAATCTCAGCCATAGTCATTCCTCCATATATATTCTCACTGACTGGTATATCAAGCCTCTGACTGGCTTTTCCATTATCCTGCATTAAACAATTGAGTGCAAATAAATTCTGATTCTAAAGAAGCTATTCCAGTACATACCAGCCTTTTCTCAGGTAACCTAATGATTTTTTAGTAACCTTTGAAAAGTATTCGCGGATAATCTCTAGATATCTTTGCTCAAAATAAGTGAAGAAAATTCCTCACTTCCATCATTTTGGGGGTAAACAGGCCCAACGTTTTGGCCTAATCCCTTCAAAAAACAAATTGGATCCTCCAATAGACAGCAAGATATGTACAAATACATTATGCAATTCTTAAGGAACTTACTGAAGCATCTGATGATTCGGTATTGGTATTATCCTCATCAATATTTGCAACCTTTGCTGCAGAACCAAAAGATCCAGAATCAGCTACCATCCCATCAGTATCTGAGTGCGAATTAGCATTCCTCCAGGAATCCTCTAAGGTATCTTCCACCAACTGAAGCAGCAAGATTTATCTCAAATGAGAAGTATCTCAGAAAACCAAGATATAGATAGGCTGGAGGAAAAAGTTACCTTAGCTGACTCAACATTGACAATTCCATGGAGATTTAGCTGAACTTTGACTTTAACTCTAGCCTTTTCACTGCACGAGCCTTCGAAAGGACCAATCTGAAATAAAGATTCAAGATCAAGTCATTAATTATTGCGCGTCACATTTAAAAACTTACTTTCTGGATTACAGGATCTTTGAAACAATCTGCAAGACAAATGAATACTTGCACATTCTCCGTCTTACAAAAGTATTAACACAGTATCAAGGTATATAAGCTTCTACGTTCATGTCATCACTTCTGTCAACACAATCTTTTATCAGTTTAGAGACAACTTTCAATATACACAATTTATTTTGGACCGTATCACATTACATTCCCAAATCATAAGAAATGCAGAAGGCACAACATCAGCTATCAAATCAAACTTATTGGCAGCACACATTATTGGAAGTAGCCTCCTTCTTGACAAACTTCAAGTCAAATATAAAGTTTTTCCGATTCATAACATACTAAGCTCAATTTGATAGTTATTACTAACAAAGTTTATATTCCTGCCTGAAGAGTTCCATCTTGAAAACAATGCAGAAGAGTATGGGCATCAGATTCTGAAGAAATGCTTCAATCCAACAGCATTCACACAATAGCCTCATGATTTTAGGAAACAATACAAACTTAATAGCATAATCAGAAATTTTCCTTTTAATTTCAATAAATTTTTACTCACTAAAAAACGAGTGGAAATCGTCGATTTGATGACAGCAAACATGGACTATTAAACTATTGACATGAAACCATAACTTTGCTAAAAAGTATCATTCTCTGGAACATGGAGAATTAAGCAAGAAAGATCACTATACATATGATGACATTGGGGCAGGACTTATCACCATATTATGAGTATTGGAAAAAGGAGAAAAGTGAAACAAGAAACATAAGCTGCATCACTTACAGTAAATAAACTAATTTTGGAAGATACGCCAGGGGGCAATTCATCTGGATTACCATAGAAAGCTTCCAAATTAAATGATTTGGGTCGTTGGAATGCCAAGATTTTGATACTTGGAATGGGCTGGCCTTTTGGAAACAAGACGTTATTTGACCCAATACTTATTACGCCTTCATCTGATGAGAATCCAATGGAGAATGGTAAAGAATCCTGGACCTACATACGATACAAATAGCCAACAGAAATTATCTCAGGGAGCGGTAATTCCACGTTGCGGATAGAAATGGCAAACCTGAGTACAGATACACATAAAGAGAGAAACTAAATTCACAACAACTAAACAAAAGTATGTAGTTTCTTATTGCTGCGGAAAAGTAAAAGGGTACGCGATAATGTATCCTATCTAATGCAGCAGTTGATTTGAGATTGAAGCACAGCTAATTTATTGGTAAATAATCAATGGTAAATGTAAATCTAGTTCCTTAATAACTATTTTTACCACAGCTACACCATAAACAGAAAGTAGCAAGGTAATATAACTAAGTGAAATAAAAACTTAAAAGCAAGTCAACAACAAGAGCATGTCTTTTGACTTGAAAATTATCTTGAGGTGACAAATGATCTTTAAATACTCACCTCATACTCTCTTACTCGAAAAACTGGACTAAGCATTGCACACTGAAGAGCACACCCACGTGCAACACATTCACTTGCATTAATTGTACGGCTGGGTTCTTTCCCAAATAAAGACGCTAACAACTTTGTGATAGCAGGTATCCTAGACCCTGATCCAACAAGCTCAATTGAATGGATCTTGTCCACGGATAACAATGAATCAGCTATAGCTTTTCTGCAAGGAACACTAATCCTATCCAACAAACCTGAAGCCAACCTCTCAAATTCCTCCCTCTTGATAGAACCTTTAACATCTTTCTCATCCATCAAGCACTCAATATTCAAAGGGGCCTCTGCATTTGCACTCAAAATTTTCTTCAACTTTTCACAAGCGGCCCTTAACCTAATACATGCCCGGACATTAGAAAGGACATCTATTTTGTAGTGCTCCTTGAACTGTAAGACAAAATAATTAAACAAATTATCATCAAAGTCTCTCCCTCCCAAGCTGCTGTCAAAGGCGTGAGACAATATCCTCATTTGTCCAGCTTCAAATGAAACAATAGAGACCTGGGTATCAGAATGACCAATGTCAACAAATGCAACATAAGTTGGTCCTCCATTGGAGAAATCTGTTTTATAGATCCCGTAACTAAGAGCAGTTGCAGTGCAGTCATGCATTAACCTCAAAGGCTTCAACCCTGCAATCATTGCAGCATTTAAATATGCCCGTCTCTGTAAATCAGTAAAATATGATGGTATCCCAATTACACAGTCTGCTATAGGCATTTCCAAGTTTTTCTCTGTTATGTCTTTCAAATGAGAAAAGAGCATTGCCATTATCTGAACTGGTGTAAATGTATGTCTCTCACCCAAATATCTCAAGTGGACGAGAATGCCACCATCTTGTCCTTCAGAAGTTTCAAATGGTAACATCCTCAATTCATTTTGGACATCAGGGTCCTTGAAGTTGCGACCAATCAACTTCTTGACGTGAGATATTGTGGATTTTGGGTTCATCACGGCAGAGGCAGCTCCTGCAGACCCAACAAACCGCTGTTTCTCCCCGAAACATATCACAGCTGGGGTTTCACGCTTTGACTCGTCATTCAACAACACATCAATGCCCCTTTGCTTCACAGAAGCAATGACACAGTTTTCATTACCAATGTCAAAGCCAACCACGCTCATTTCAATTCAACAAGAATGTGAGCCGTGCAAAAGAAAATAAGAGCACAACTCGCAAGGAATATTCGCAATCCACTTCCCGCTGCGAGCACAAGCAAAAGAAAGAAGGAAGATTAAAAGAGAAAACGAACGTTATAGTGAGCACTAAATTTTCAAACGTTAGATTCTAAATGCTTAGGAGGAAATTGGAACCGATAAACATATACTTGATGTCAACTCCTTTGAAGCATCTAAACCCTGAAAAAAGACCCATCATATGAGAACCTTGACATTCTCCCTCATTCCCTCGTTTTCTCAAGAATTAAAGAAAAACACATCCAATAACAAACAAAAATTGACAACATCGCAACAATTTGCTATAAAGTGAAGCACGTAGATGATTAAGAAGAGAGAGAGAGACGTCAGGTACCTGAATCACAGATACTTGTTTTCGATGGAAAGCTAACGGAATGTTAGTGACAAACAAGAACCGAAGAGAAAGTGAGCAATGAAAATGAGACAATATCGGCGCAGCGTTCGCGGAGGCAGTGGCATCTTCCGGAAACCAAGAATTTTTGGGAGCTCTTTTCGTAAATAACGTTTCCCTAAACTATGTCGTTTCACTAATTTCTTTATACGGGGTTGATAATTTCTCAATAGCTCCGGTTCTTGAATTACTTTTTTACAACGGAATAAAAGGAAATACAAAAATCAGTAATTTGAGGAATTTAAATATTTAAGACCTGTTTGATTTTATTTCTTTGTTTATAAATTTAACAAAATATATAAAGTAATAAACAAAAGCAAGAGCTTAACATTATCTGCATAATTCTTGCACACAATATATACTTTTTTTATACACGGTTGCAATTTTGAAGTGTATATATATATATAAGTTCACGATCTAGGGCACGGGCTTGTTAGGGCTCATTTCTATGCTCGGGTAGATATAAGAAGATCCACGACTCGGTATATATACATACGAGCATATCAAAACTCATTGTATCAACCAGTCTAGAAAAAGAAATATGTAATCTTCATCTTAGAAGCGACTATTCAATACACTTGACTCTGAAGGATGTAGACATGTTCAATTGATCCAATCTATTCTTGTTTATTTCTTTCTTTCTTATATAATTTTGATAGATGCATATAATTTCTCAATAAATGGTACTAAAGCATAATAAAGGAAATAAGTTATATATGAAGTAGAGACTACACGAGGAAACATATCAAAAATAGCATATCAATATGTTGAACCAAATGATTAGTGATCTGCTGAGGCTTGAAGATACTATTATAAACAAGGATAAAGCAATGGTTATGCTTTATTCTTTCCCGCTTTCTTACAAGCATGTGTTGACCACGCTCATATCGAGAAAAGAAGAAAGCTTTTGTAGAGGATATATCACCGGTATGTTATCAGCTTATAATCGACAAAGAATAAATGCAAGTAAAAGCTCCTAATGTGAAAGGATGTATGTGAGGTGAAATCAGGATCATAGGGGACAATCAAAGAAAAAGGGAACGATGGCTTGCCCAAGTAGAGTTCTAAACAATGTTTTAAAAATTGGTTTAAATATTAAACCGATAAATAAGAGGTTTAAAGTTTAAAAGAGTTTTAAACAACGTTTTAAAAATTGGATCAAAAATTAAACCGATAAATCAAGAGGTTTAAAGTTTAAAAGATTCAACTAATATTATATCGTTACAAAGTTATTTAAAAATTAAACAAAATTACAGAATTTAGAATATTAATATTGAAAGAGATTGTCCTTTTTCATCTAAGAATTTAAATTTTAATTGAAAAAAGAGATTGTCAAATAAAAATTAATTAATTAATTTTAATTTATAAGAATTTGTTAATTTATAAAAATTGATCGATTAATTAATAAATTGATCCATTTTAACAGTAAAAGTTATTAAAGTAAATTAAACATAAAAATTGAACGATTCAAGATTTTTATGATTGAATCAATTAGATATTTTAATCATTGGTTCTAAATCTGAACCTAAATTTGGTAGTACAAGTGCAAGCAAATTAGCCATACTAGGAGGTATTCACAAAATAAGGAGTACAGTGACAAAAGAAAAATTGATGATTTGTCAAGGTTTACTAATATAGTGTAGAGTGGGGACTTAGATTGCAACAATAGATACATGTTCTATATTTCAACTAAACAATTATAGGACTCATAGATTATGGTCACAAGATCACTTGATACCAAATAAAGATTAGTTTATGTTATACACATTAGACAACTTTGGCACTATGCGATTAGAGAAGATAAAGCTTGCAAAATTATTAGAATAGGACATGCCAAGATTAAGATATTTGATGGTATTGTTAGAACATTCATCAATGTTTAGCATGTACCACATTTGAGGCAAAACCCAATCTCTTTGGATATCTTACATGCAAACAAATTTGGATATATATTTAAAAAAAGACAGCATTAAGGTAAAAAGGGTGCAATTACTATGATGAAAGGCAAATATTAGCAGAAAATCTATAAATTAAAAGAAAGCTACAACATTAAAGTCAAAGGAAGGTAGTATTATGTTATGGCATATGTAGTTAGGTCATCTTAATGAGTGAAGGATGATAGAACTTTATAAGAGGAGCTTATTGAAGAATGTTAAATACTGGAAGTTTGACTTCTGTCAGTTTTACGCACTTGTTAAAAAAGCCTAGGATAAACTTTAAGGATGCAAAGTTTAATGAGTAGATGTAAGCCTATCAAAAGGTGTCAAATATTGGAAGTTATACTTTTGTAAGTTTTATGCACTTAGTAAAAATTCTAGGATGAACTTCAAGGATGCAACGTTTGATGAGTGGTAGATGTTAAACCAAATATATGGTACAAGTTAAACTAGAATAGCTTGGAATAAATGCCAAGAGGGGAAGAAATTTTGGTTTTAAAAAAAAAAGCATATCAAGAACAAAGCATCAAAATGATAAAGTCACATAACAAAGTCAAATGGACCATCAAGCACTACAACAAAAATGACATACAGTTACACTAGACAGTAACACTTTTGACAATATATTATAAAATACCTATCTACGGTAACATTATATCTTAAAATGTTATGATTCTTAATTTGATAAGTAACACTTTATGAT
>JAOTAX010000198.1:43442451-43476359 GCA_025629825.1 Erythroxylum guanchezii
CTATAACATTTTTAAAATGTTACAAAATTCATATCTACTACATGTTAATGATGTTGCAAAAATTTAATATATAACAGCTCAAAAACGTTACAAATAGCTAATTAATAACATTTATAAAATATAATATAAAATTATTTATAGCTCATAAATCATTTATAGCTCATAAAATATAATATGCAATCTTGGAGCTAATTGTGTATAGCTCATAAATATAAATATGCAATCTTGGAGGCATTTATTATAATATATTAGTTGAACATAGTATATTCGCCAAGATGCATTATGTATGGTTCATATATACACAGGTACAATCCTAGAGTGTTCTTTTTTAGAATGTATAGGAAAAGACATGAGTATAACATGGGCATGTTGGCATGACAAAAGATTTTCTAAAAAGGGACACAATTTACGATGTGAGTGTGTTTGAATTTGTGTCTATATATGTGAAGAAACAAAAGGATCCACAGTTTGAGACACATGTGGAAGCCCATGTTCATATCCGGGTAGATATAATATGATTAAGGGGGCGGTTAGTTTGTATGAGGGAATAATAATAGGAATGAGAATGAATATAGTGAAGAATAGGAATGAATATTATCATTATAATTATGATGGTTGGTTAAGAGGAATGAATAATTACCATTACCATTGATAGTGGTTGGTTTGTAAAAAATAATGTAATAATTAATTAATTAAAATAATGTAATAATTAATTATTTTTAATTAATTATAATGTAATTAATTAATTAATTATAACATTTTAATTAATTAAATATAATATTTTAGTTAATTAATTAATAACAATATTTTAATTAATTAATTAATAACAATATTTTAATTAATTAATTAACAGCAATATTTTAATTAATGAATAATTATATTTTAATTAATAATAATATTTTAATTGATAATAATGTAATTAATTAATTAATATTAATAATTTAATTAATTATATTTTAATTAATAAATGATTATATTTTAATTAGTTATATTTTAATAAATAATAATAATTTAATTAATTAATTGATTAATTAATTAATTACAGTATTTTAATTAATGAATGAATTATATTTTAACTAAATATATTAATTAATTATATTTTAATTTATTAATTTATTAATTACTATATTTTAATTAATGAATGAATTATATTTTAATTAATTCTATTGTAATTAATTATAATACTTAATTAATTATTATTATTATTTTAGTTAATTATATTGTAATTAATTATATTTTAATTAATTAGTATTACAAATATTTTTTAAAAATTAGTCTCTACTAAGGAATGAATTTCATTCCTCTACTAAATGGGGGGTATGGAGAATTTCCCCAAAGTGGGATATCAAACCATTACCCTTATAATCATAATCAACAACCAACCACTTATTTTTCATTCCTTACCTATTAACCTCTTCCCAAATCCATCAACCAAGCACCCCCAGAATTTGGTATATGGGCTCATCATATGATAATATCCATAGTATAGAATATGAGTGTATTAAAGCTTGTGTCTATATTTTGAAAAAAACACTGAGATACATGGCTTAACACATTGGCGTGTCATAGTTTTTGTCTATAAAAGACATTCTTATTTAGAAATGCATTTTCTAGTGGATTTCAAATTCTGGAAAGATTTTATGACTTACGAGAGTCGTGTTTAAGTTATGTTGAGTTCAATAAGGGGCAAGTAATATAGAATTGTATTAACTAGATTTTACAATTAATTATACTTATTTAAAGTTAATTTATATAGAGAACACATGCAATCCTCATCAAACGAGTGATTATAAAATACAAATCAGCCACTCTTGTCTCCTAAGGATGTAAGCACACTCAAATGGTTGAACCACGTCAAAAACATTCTTATGTGTTATTCTTATTTGTTCCTTTCTTTATAATATATTCTTATTAGATGCTTACAATTTCTCAACAAGTGGTATTAAAGGAAATTTGAGGCAATAATAAATTTGATTGTGGGGTTTAAATTATATAAGTTTAATAAAACTATAAATTTTAGAATGTAACAATAAAGAGTGAAGGATTTGTTGGCACAATATGAGATATTAAAGGGGTTAAGTGAGAGTAAGCTAAAAGATATAGATGAGCTCGACTTAAAAGAGCTATAAGGATAAGCAATTGAAACTATACGACTTTATCTAGTAAATGAGGTCATATACCATGTCATAGATATTGTATTTCCTGTAGAGATATGGAAGAAACTAATAATTGATATATGTCAAGGTCTTTAACAAGCAAATTATATACGAAGCAGAGATTATATAGGTTGAAAATATATAAGAGAACAAATATGGAACAACATATCTATGTGTTCAACTAAATAGTTAGTGACCTACTAAGGTTCAAGTTAATTATATACATAAGGATAGAGCAATGATTATATTTTATTCTTTACCACGTTCTTATAAATATTTAGTCACCATGCTCACATTAGGTAAAGAGACATTTGATATGAAGGATATCACTAATGTGTTATTGATTCATAACTAATAGAGACTAAATATTGATGAAAGCTATCAAGGTGAAAGTTTGTATGTGAAAGGGGATCAAGATCATGTGAGAAATTAAGGGAAAATGGCTTGTATAAATGGATTTTTAAATCTAAACCTAATGGTAAAATGACAAATTGGTCTTACAAGAGTGAGCAAACTAGATATATTATAAGAAAATTTAAAAAATAGAAGAAGGATGAAAAGAAAATTGATGATTTGTCAAGATCTACTAATATAGTATAGATTAATGAATCAAATTATAGTGATGGAAACATTCTCTATATGTTAACTAGTCAATTATAGGACTTATGGATTTTAGATATTGGATGCTTATATCGCTTGATATTAAACAAGGATTAGTTTATATCATACACATTGGGCAACTTTGGCACTATTTAATTAGGGGATGATAAAGCTTGTGAATATCTCTTTAGGCACCTTAGATGTGAATGGTTTTGGATATAAGATTGAGGAGTATATTAAGGTGGTAAATGGTACGATGATTAGGATAAAAGGAATAATACTAGTAAGTGAAACACATTTATTGGTGGAGAAGCTAAATAGTAAAGTCAAAGGAAGATAGTATTATCTTATGAAGCATACATTTGAGTCATCTCAATAAGTAAGGGATGATTAAACTTCATAAAGAGAGCTTATTAAAGGTTTTAAAAATCTATAGTAAGCTTTAATAATTCTGTGTTTGGAGAGCAACATACATATAAGCAAATATATAGAGATGATGAGTCAAGATTAGTAGAGAACCATAATAGTTCAAAGTTGATACAAATTGAACTAAAATGACTTGGAATATATACCAGAGGGCCTAAAATCCTAGTTTGAGAAATACAACAATGTCATGAAGAAAATATCAACACAATATGTTCACAAATAGTGCTAGATGGATGATCAGACTATCAAATAGATATGGTTAAAAAGACTTAACCACATATGTTCTTACCATCAGTGATAAGGATCTAGCTACCTTTTATGAGACTACGTTTGGTCAGGAGAAAAATAGATTGATGGATCTCATTATTAAAGATATGAGGTTTTACAAGATTAAGAAATTGATTGCACTAGTTAAATCTTAAAAATAAAGGTTCACACTTCTAAGAATGTAGCTCATATGCTGACAAAGTTAGTTACTATGGAGAAGTTTAAGTATTGTTTAAACTTGATTAATATCTCATAATGTTATACATGAATACAATCCAACCTATACAGAGAATATTCGCTAAGGTGGAGATTTTATGTATGGCTCATATGTATGGGTGTGCAATTTTAGAAGTATTTCTTGGAAAGTTTTCTTGGAAGAATAGAGGGTGTTTCTTAGAAGTCTTTAGGTGATTATGGTCGGATATATGATGGTATGTCAAAGCGTGCTCTTCTTTAGCATTCAAAGGTGAAGACACAGGATAGAAAATGAGTTCATTTACGTGACAAAGAATTTTTAAAAAAGAGACGCAAGATGAGATTGGGCTTGTTGTAGCTTGTGTCTATATGTGAGTAGATATAGTAAGATATATAATTAAAAGGTACTTATAATGATAGAGGTGTTGTAACACCCCACTCTCATAGGGCATATTCTCGAACAAACCATCGGTATTCGAGAACATACTTTACAAGGTAGCATGTTAGGGCAGTCAGTCGATCATACTCAATTCAAAAATTTTAGATATATCACACGCATATCCAGAAAATCGATAATTGAACTTTCGGCCCATTTTACTCATAACAATCTCAGTTAAAAAAAAGTCACAAACCATAAACATAACATCATAAATTCCAGTGATCATCTGGGTCCAATACAATTACAAAATGTGTTTCATCAAACTATTATTACAAGCAAAATTCATTTATACAATAAATAATGCTTCGGAATACAATGTTTAATACTAAAAATAAAAGAAAACATATGAAGTCAACTAATCCCGACCTTTAACTCTTATCCGAATGCAATGGTTAGACTCTAGTTAGTTTAACTGGGTGACTTGAAAGACAACGTTGCAAATTTTTGGTGAATTTTGCGAACTTAGTGAGCGAACCATCCTCGATGGCTCACTCATATCACATAACACAAATAGTTCACAGTTCATATTCAATTTACAGATAAATATCAACACATATAGCACATCAGTTCATTAATTCATCATGTGGCATCAAATACACTTTATTCACTTATTTCATATGTAAGGCTCCAAAATATACTCTAGGTGAAATGATACATGTTCATGAAAGTACATGTGATATAGGAATTAAAATTGTGCTATAATTTGAATGTGAAAGGCATATGACTTGAATTTAGTATTGATGGACTATAGTTAGTAAATTGGAATTAATTGATACCATTAGAAGATTAAGGTAATTATATGTATATTTGGACTAGGAAAAGTATCAAGTGCCAAGTGAAGTTGGTACATGAAAATTAGTATGATTACACCTATACTTTAAATGACATTTGACACCATTGGATGATTGACATGTGGACTGGTTTTATAAGTGATTAATGGCAGCACCTTAACTAGGCAAATGGCATTACGTGCATTAAGACATATGGCTTGACAATTTGAGGACACCCAGCAAAGCAGGAGCTGAATCACTCCAGCTCATTTGGGTGCCCACTCACTAACTTTTGCTCCTTTCAACTGAAAATACTCACCCCTCTCAACTTCTAAAATTTTGCTTGGTTTTGGACCATCTTCACTTGCAAATCTTTATGTGTGTTGATTGTTTGGAAAGGCTGGTTCAGTTGGTTCTTGAAGGTAAAGAGGTAAGGGATTTCTACACTTGATCGCATGTATTCATATAAGTTTTATGATACCTAATTTGGCCAGAAATATGTGTTATGATGGTGTTGGAAAAATAATTCTGGTTTGGCATATGCTGTTTCGGTTTTAATGTATGAAAGATAAAGATTGTGAGCTATTTACTGAATGACTTTAGAATTGTTTCTGGACAGAATATTGATGTGTAATTGAGGCATTAATAATGTGCAATTGAGGTGGAATTCATGAATTTTGGTGAAGGGGGTGTTGAAAGTGTAAGATGTGAGTTAATTGTCGTAGTTTCACTGAATAGGTTGCACTGTATAGACATTGGTATTTTGGCCATTACTTGACTTGAAGATGTCCAAATGGGGTGATTTTAATTATAAATTAAACTAGAGAATATGTCTACAACTTTCTTGAAGAAGTCAAATTTTAGTTCTATCTTTAAGAATTTCAAGTTTTAGCATGAAATAGAGTCTTAGCTTAGGCTGTAGCACTACCAGGGACAGAAATCATATCCTGTTGTTATTGAATAAACTATATTGATGTAGGCCAAATTAGACTAAAGTGTCTTCACGAATGTTGTAGCTTATTCTCTTAGCTTTAAATTGGTATAAAGTTTGTAATTTTTAGATATTAGAATTGAGAGTTATGAGGTGTACAACTTGAATGCATGATCATGCATTAGCCAAAATTTCAAATATACACAGTCTGTGATATTTTGAGCATAACTCATTGAATAATAAACCAAATTGTATGATCTTGGTATCATTAGAAACTTAAGACACAGAGAGACAATTATAGAAGAAAATGTTGCAGAAATATATCACGTTCTTGATCTTATTGATTATGCAAAGTTGACCCGAATGAGATGTTTCCAACAAAAGCTGGAATAGTAATTGAGTGTATGAATTTTGGAATTTTTGAAGTACAATTGATATTTACATCAGTTTAATAAGGAAATATACTCGAGAATTTGTCATTGAACATACATATTACATGATATGATCTTAAATGTGCTTATTTAGTTAATTAAGCAATGTAGTAATATGAAACTATATATGATTGCATATAGACGAGCACATCGAACGACCGCTTCTAAATATTACCAAGACTTTAAGGCAATAAGTGAAAAGGGAGCTATTGTGAGTAATAGAAGACAGTCTCATCTTCATTTGTTCTGTTTGATACTGAATTGATTTGACTTATGCTATATGTGTGTATTGAATTGGGAATGTCCGAGTTGTTGAATGTATGAACCTGTTCTACTTTCAAAATTGTTAAGTCCTAGTAGTGGGTAAATAGGCATTCCTAGAAGGGTCTGCAACTGCTCCTGTGACACTTTGATATCTCCTATTACTGACACTTCGGTGTCTCCTGTCATTGACACTTTGGTATCATTTGTTATTGAGACGTAAGTCTCTCCTGTTCTATGATACTAATCATGGTATCTTCCGTATAAGTCCCGTTACCCACTTCTGTTGACGAATTAGCAGTCATCTGGTTTTGTATTCTGGTACATGTTAGATTTTGATATAAACAAAATTATATTTTGATCTGAAGGGATTACGCCTTCTTTTGATACTTAGTTCTGTTATCTATGTAAACTGTTCCGAAATTCATTATTTGCTTATGCTATAACTTGATTCAGTATATTTGATTGTCAGTTTATGCATAGTTTAGTTATTACTCACTAAGCTTTATGCTTAGCATGGTGGATTTGGCCCATGTAGGTTCTGAGAGTGTTTGTAAAGATTGGGACAAGTCAACCGCAATGGCCAGAAGAGTCTGAGATTTGTTTTGATCATAATGTAATTTTGAGTTTGATTTTAGCTTGTATCTGATATGTATAAATGTGAATGTGTTTGTAAGTTTGTGGTAACTATATCTCAGTTTGGATTGGGTTTTAAAATAAGTTTGTATTAAGTTCAATATAATATCATGTCTGTTTGCCTAAAATGTTTTAGGGAAGATTTCTTATGCTTTGGTTTGATTGTACTGTTTTGTGTGGCGTCTATATATCCTTCTAGGGGTATGTGGGTGTTACAATGTTTAGTATCAGAGCATAGTTTAGGCGATTATGGTTTAACCAACGTTAACTACTGCTTATACTTGAGTGTAAAAGTTGTGTTTTGGCCTAATGCGGTTTATCCCATGTTTTGATTAGAGAAATAAAGATGGAAAGATCCCACGAAGCCATTGATGAGGTTGCTGAGAGGAATACTCCTGAGCAATCTCGTCCATTGACATCCGGACCCTCTGGGGTTAATCAAGGTGAAGCTACAATGCCACCTCCTCCTATAGCTCATGAAGAGGCTTTAGTGAAGTTGTCCCCATATATGATGACATTACTGCACCGTATGACCATACCTATGGCTCCAATTGATCAGCTGCAGAAGTATACAGTTGAGGAATTTACTGGGATGTCCTTAGAGGAATCTGAAATAGCTGAGTTCTGGATTAAGAAAGTGAAGAGGGAGTCAAAGGAGATCAGTTGCCCAGTAGATCAGATAGTGTACTGTGATGTCTCTCTTCTTCAGGGAGCAGCCTATGAGTAGTGGAAGTTCGTTTTGAGAAATCCTCAACTACTGGTGCCTTTGACTTGGGATTTCTTTACCCAAGAGTTCAAAGCTAAATATGTTACAGAGGCTTACAGAAAGGAGAAGTGGAAGCAATCTCTGAATATGAAGCAGAGGAATTTGTCGGTTGCTGAGTATGATTGGGAATTTAATCGACTCGGTAAGTATGCCCCTGAATCGGTACTTACTGAGGAGTTCTGGTGTCAAAAGTTCGAGGATGGATTTAATGATTTCATCAAGGAGCATCTGGCGGCAATTACTCTGTTGCAGAAAGTGAATTACCATCAGCTGGTGCAAGTTGCTATGAAAATAGAAAGGCAAGAGGTGATTAAAAGGGAAAGGAATCAACGAATAGGCTTTGCTAGAGGAGGTCAGCCCTCGGGCAAACAAAGTCGGGAAGGAGCCTCTTTCTGTTCCAGAAGTTACTCAGAGATTTGTAGCTCAAGAAAGGTCACAAAATTATCCCTCAATGGCTGCTTCTGGTACGAGTTCCTCTGTGGGCCAAGATTCTGCTGCCCTGGAGTGCCCTCATTGTTCTGTACATCATTGGGGTGTTTGCCTGAGGGCTACAGGTGCGTGTTTTCGCTGTGACAGTACTGAGCATCAGATAGCTAACTGCCTTCTCAGACAGTCTCAGACATTGCAAGTCAGTAGGGTGGTTTCTCATGCATCTGTTAGGAACAAAGGACGTGGTAGAGGTCGAGGAGGACCCAGGCAGAACAAACCTAATCTGAGTACCCAATCTGAGAAAGTAGATCGACCAGCTGTGCCTTCTGCTTCAGCTCGAGCTTATGCATTGAAAGCTCATGAGGATCAGGACACACCTAAAGTCATTGTTGGTATTGTCTCTCTTTAATTCTGAGATACATGCACTGATTGATCCTGGATCTTCTCATTCCTATATCTGTGTTAGAGAAATGCATGATAAGGAGATGTCTATAGATCAGTTAGAATATGATAATCTTGTAACCAGTCCTCTGGGTAGTAGTGTTTTGGTTAATCAGGTGTTTAGGAATTATCCTATTATGATTCAAGGAAATGAATATATAGCAGATCTGATTAGATTATCTTTTCATGAATTTGATTTGATTCTAGGTATGGATTGGTTATCCAAGCATCAGGCAGTAGTTGATTGTAATACTAAAACAGTTATGTTTGGGGGACCTAATCACCCTAAAATAGTAATTCAAGGCATCCACACTAGTTCCTTAGCTAATGTGGTATCTGCTATGTAAGCTCGAAAGCTCCCCAGGAAGGGATGTGAAGCACATCTGGCTTTTGTGTTTGATTCTAAGAAGGAGGGTGGTACATTGCTAGATATTCCTGTGGCAAAAGAATTTCCAGATGTATTTCTTGAAGAATTATCTGGACTCCCTCCTGAAAGGGAAGTGGAGTTATCTATTGAAGTCATGCCTGGCACTGCTCCTATATCCAGAACACCGTACAGAATGGCTCCTACTGAATTGAAGGAGTTGAAGGTGCAGTTATAAGAGCTGCTGGATAAAGTGTTTATTCGACCCAGTGTATCACCGTGGGGAGCACCAGTCTTGTTCGTTAAGAAAAAGGATAGTACTTTGAGGATGTGCATTGATTACAGGCAATTGAATAGAGTCACAGTGAAGAATAAGTATCTGTTGCCAAGGATTGAAGATCTATTTGATCAATTGAAAGATGCAGGGGTGTTTTCAAAGATAGATCTGCGATTGGGATACTATCAACTTCGAGTAAAGGATGTGGATGTACCAAAGACTACGTTTAGGACCCAATATGGACATTATGAATTCTTGGTAATGCCATTCGGGTTAACTAACTCTCCAGTGGCATTTATAGATCTGATGAATAGAATATTCAGACCTTATTTAAACCAGTTAGTTGTGGTATTTATAGATGATATCTTAGTCTATTCTAAGAATGAACTTGATCATACTGAGCATCTTCGAATTGTGTTACAAACCCTGAGGGAAAGACAGTTGTATGCTAAGTTGAGCAAGTGTGATTTTTGGCTTCAAGAGGTATCTTTTCTAGGACATATTGCCTCTTCTGTAGGGATTAAAGTTGATCCTAGTAAGAGAGAAGTAATTGTTAAATGGAAGCCACCACGAAATGTGATAGAAGTGAGAAGTTTTCTGGGTTTGGCTGGTTATTATCATCGATTTGTAAAGAGTTTCTCGGTGGTAGCATCTCCTTTAACTAAACTGTTACGGAAAGGAGTGAAGTATGAATGGTCTAATAGATGTCATAATAGTTTTGATCAAATGAAAAGTATGCTTATTGAAGCTCCTGTATTAGTCCAGCCTACTTTTGGTAAGGAGTATGTTGTGTTTAGTGATACATCTAGAAATGGCTTGGGTTATGTTTTGATGCAAGATGAGAAGGTAGTTGCTTATACCTCTAGGCAACTAAAGACACACGAACAGAATTACCCTACACATGATCTGGAGCTTGCAGCAGTAGTGTTTACCTTAAAAATTTGGCGTCAGTACTTGTATGGTGAAAGATGTAGATTTTCACAAATCATAAGAGTCTGAAGTATCTGCTTACTCAAAAAGAACTCAATCTGAGACAATGATGTCAATTAGAATTGTTTAAAGATTATGATTGTAACTACCATTCAGGTAAGGCTAACATTGTAGCTGATGCCTTGAGTCGGAAGACCATTTTCGCATTATCTATAAAATAGAGTGATTAGGAACTTGTGTCTGAAGGAGCTTTCATAGCTCAATTGAAAGCAAGGCCTACTTTGAGATAAGAGATTTGTGATGCTCAAAGAGCTGATGATAAGTTACAACAACTTATCTCAGCTACTCAGGATGGTAAGCAACCTGACCTATGAAAGGAGATGGTGAATTGTATTATAAAGATCGATTATGTGTGCCAGCTAATGATGAACTGAAGAAAAAGTTGTTATTTGAGGCTCATAATACAATCTTTACTATGCATCCCGGCGGAAACAAAATGTACCAAGATCTGAAGCAGCATTACTGGTGGTAAGGTATGAAATGGGATGTTGTGGATTATGTAGCTAAATGTTTGACATATCAGCAGGTTAAAGCTAAACATCAGGTTCCATCTGATTTGTTACATCCTCTTTCTATTCCTTAATGGAAATGGGATAACATTTTGTAACATGTTTGCTAATGTTTAGTAGAATATCTAGGATCCACTTACAGGTCGTTCGGAAACCTTCGAATTGAATTCATTAACGAATTGGATTCGATTACATTAATGAAATTGAATTGAATTTAATTTATACTATTTGGAACAAACCCAGTAATATTGGAATTAAATTCAATTATACTGTTTAGAACACAATCAAAATGAATATAATTATTTCATATGACATTTTTACTGTTGACTAAAAAATATTCTTATTAAATAATAAGATTATTTTCTTTATTCCAATTAATTCTAGTTTTGGTGACCATAATAGATCTTAATTACATCAAATGTAAAGAAAGTATTCTTAAGTAGAAAAATAGATAAAAATAATATATGAAATAATCAAATGTACTTTGTTCAGAAGGATCAAGAGTATAAAATGTGCAAATTGTTACAACTAATATATAAGTAGTACTCAAGGAAGCATTATATTAACTTTCACAATGCAATTATATCATATGATTTTCGATTAAATGACGAGGATTATAGTATATAAGTAAAAAGGTTCATTGATAATTATAAATAGGTGATTAATATATTATTAATTATTATTAAAATATTATAATTATAGGTAAAATTAATTAGCATTATATGTTAAAAATTAGTTATTTTTATAATTAATGAAATGTAGTAATAGTAACTCGATAAAATAATAAGAATAATTTTATTTATTAATATAAAAATTAATAACATGTATATTTTTATTAAATTTTAATAGAATTAAAAAAGAGAAAATTTATTTTATAAAATTAAAATTATAAAATAACTAATTTTAATATTATAATTTTTTAAATGAGTTAAATGTTTATATAAAAATAGAAAATAAAATTTAATTTTTCATATTCATAAATTATAAAAAATTAGAAAAATTATAACTAAAAATAAAAATTACAAATATAATTAAACATATTTTTATTAGTTAAAAGTTAAAACTCACAAGTCACAATAGAGAAGAGAAGAGAGGGGAGATAGGGCGTGAAGCTTGGAGGAGTGAATTCAATTCCGATGCTTGGAGAAGTGAATTCAATTCCGATGCTTAGAGAAGTGAATTCAATTTATAAAGGGGTGGAGTTTCAATTACATTCATGAATTGAACCCATCTTTTTTGTGTGTTTCCAAACACCGTAACTGAATTCCATACTATAATTGAATTCAATTCAAAGCATTCCAAACAACCGGTTAATAGGTGTTATATGTATCAATTACTAACAATCGGCCAGACAAAAAATAATATTAAAAATAACATATCTGTATTGAATATTTATATTAAGATGTATTGTGAAATTTTAATTTATACTAACAAATACAAAGATGAAAATTGAAACATCATAAAATATTGGATAACAGTTATAAATTAAAAAAATAAAATTTTAAATATTTAAATACAAATTATTTAGTTAATAATTATTATATTTATAAAATAAACTTTTAATCTTAATTTTAATAAATTGAGTTACTGAATAAAAATTTAAAAATATAATTTTAATTATATAAAAATTAAACAGCTATTTTATAATTTAAAAATATTTAAAATGATATATTATTAATGAGTGCCATTATTATATCATACCAGTATCAAAAATAGTTACGAAATCCGATATATGTTATTCACATATTTACGTAACATAACATTTTTCTTTTAATATGCTTTAAGGAATTCACCATCAGCAGATTAATGACTTTTGAGTCTTTTTTGTTTTGGTTTGGATTATTACCAGATTTCTATGGTATATGTTCGCAGATCGTGACGAAGGTTTGAAATATTGACTTCCAATTAGAAGACGTATCCCAATTTTTTTGGAAGAACTCATAATCATGACAATGGTTTAGAGTAATGATGTAACAACCCAGTGGGTTGGTGTGGGTAGCGCATATTCTCGGCGCTTAATCAAGTGGTCCCAGGTTTAATCCCTGCCTTTGAGAATGCAGCAAACTCTTGGATCAGTTGTGGCCCCTATATGGGATATATCACACAGCGAAAAGGGATTAGTCACCGGCTCCGGCCCAATAAACACCTCCTGGGAGACCAAAAAAAAAAGAGTAATGATGTAACAAGCGTTTAACCATTAATTCTGGGAATTGATTTTGTTAGTTAATAAAAATATTATTTTATGAGATGGTTACAAGAAGATTCTTGATTGAAAAATTCAATCGGTTTAAGCGTAAATTTTTTTAATTGTTTAATTGTTTAATTTTTTAACTTTTTTATTTAATTTATTTTTGATAACTTTGTTATTATAAACAGATTAATTTATTAATTGATTGATTAAATTTTTAAAATTAATAAGTACTTATAAATTAAAATAAATCAATTTATTTTATTTAATGGTTTCTTTTTTTAATTAAATTTCAATTTTTTAATAAATGAGGATAATCTCTTTCAATTATATTTCAAAATTTTTAATTTTATTCAAATTTTAACCAATTTCTTGACAATCTAATATCAATTAATTTTTTTAAACTTTAAACCGCTTATATTATCTATTAACTTTCGATTCAACTTTTAAAACACTGCTATCAACTATTATATGTGGCAGCTGTTAATATAATTGAGGCATAATCAAAGTCAAACTGTGTCATGATGCAGAAATTTGAATACTTAAATATTTAAAACCATAATTTCAAAGAAGATAACCTACTTTTAGTAAAAATATCATGTAAAATTTTGAATAATTGAAAATATAATTTTAAAGCGTCTATCACCAAATAGTTAATAATGTCAGATAATTAAATCGCGAGGAAAGCGACAATGATATGTAATGTTTGACCAACAAAAGAGTTGGTATATACCAATGTTCCAAAAGGCATAATCGTGAGGATGGGGTCTCTCCTTTGGACCTTTTCACCTGTCACTCAACGATATTATATATGGCTGCTACAAGTGTAGAGTAACCACCTTCAGCACATATGCCTTAGCTTCTGTGTCTGCTACTATTCTCTGTCTGCCTGCTCTTGGACTTATCAGTTATTTGCTAATAAAGCTTCCTCTTTTGTCTGTCAATATTTAATTTTCATGTGATAACGTAAGTTTTCAAAGAGTTGCTATCGCCATCGTGCTCTGCCTACGTGCAACTCATCTTCTTGAACACTCTCTTAGGTTCTGATTCCTTTTACCGAATCTTTTCCGGGAAAAGAAGAAGCAAACTCATATTTGGTGAGTAAGGCTTGTGGGTATGTGTCAAAGGTTGAAACTTTTTTTGGGTTTCATTGGTTTTCCAGGAAAAGTACAAAAAATGGAAGAAGCCTGTGGCTTATACAATTCTATCCAAACAAGCCCTGAAGTAATTTAAAATTGGACGGTGAAAGCTCCCTTTTGTTATTTGTTTTGTTCTGCACTAAAGATAAGTCTAGGGTTATGATTGTCCATGTGCGCCATAATAATTTTTCCTATTTCAACGAACGTGTTGTCTGTTTCTGTTCATTCTTCAGGCAATCCAATAGGAATTTGTCCGTAGGGGTTTGTTTTCAGTTTCCAGTCATTGGCTCGCTTTTCATTTTTGCTTTTGAAGTGATTTTGGCGAAATAATCATTCTTATTTATTGATTGTTTGTAGAAATTTGAACCCTTCGTGTGTATGATAGAAAGACTCGATTGATCTCAAGTCCTTGGTTTTCTTGCCATTTCTCATCAGCCGAATGCCCATTTTGTTTTTCCTGTTCTGGTCACCTTATATCAAATACCCAGAAATTTGAGCTTAAACTCATGGAGAATGCTGTTGGAGGGTTCACGAGGAACAGGAGATTAGAGAGTTTCTTTAGTACAGACTCCTTCTCCTCCCAAAATGTTATAGAAACCAGCAGGAGAGTTGAAACGCATGAAGAAGTGGAACAAAGGCCTAGAAATGATGACGGGTGGATTTCAGTCTTCATCTCGTATATAAGAATTGTGACATGTTTTCTGGCGATGATGGCTACAACGATGTTATGGGCTCTAATTATGCTCTTGCTCTTGCCATGGCCCTATGAGAGGATTAGGCAGGGCAATATTTATGGACATGTTACTGGTAGAATGCTGGTAATCTGTTATTTCAACTTCGACGTAGTTGAAGAATATTATTATTTTGTATTCGTAACAGTGTTTAAGAATGAAATTACTATTTCTTTGAGAGAAGAAAATTCAAGGAAGCCAAATAACTGAAAATTTCCCCTCCTATCTATCCCAAATTCCGAGCTCTTATTGCCTTACAATTTCCAAGTTATCTTGTTCACGTCTAGGTAAACATTAGACAATATTGCAATTCTTTTATCAAATGATACTGTGGTTTACTAGATGATTCATGCAAGGGATTTTGGTTGCAGATGTGGATCTTAGGAAATCCTATGAAGATTGAAGGCACCGAATTCTCCAATGAGAAGGCCATCTATATCAGTAATCATGCATCTCCCATAGACATTTTCCTTATGATGTGGTTGGTTCCTACTGGCACAGTTGGCATCGCAAAGAGAGAAGTAAATGTTCATTATTTTCTCTTCATCTTCACAACTGTGAATGATTGATAAGATTCATTACAAATGAATGTTAAGGACCAATCTGTATATCCATGTATGAAACTGATGTTGACGAGAGATTTAGCAGACAAATTTCAGTTTTACTGAGAAGTGAAATTCCAATAAGTGCAGATCATATGGTATCCTCTGTTTGGACAACTATATGTATTGGCCAACCATCTTCGAATAGATCGATCAAACTCAACCGCAGCTGTGAGATCCATGAAAGAGGTATTTATCTCTCTTTCTCTTTGGAGAAGAAGTTGTTTGTTTGTCTGCATGTTGAGCTCATATTACATTTGGCTCAGGCTGCTCGTGCAGTTGTCGAAAACAAGCTATCACTAATCATCTTCCCCGAAGGCACAAGGTCCAAAAATGGCCGATTGCTCCCCTTCAAAAAGGTAAGATTAGGGAGAAAGCTTTGTCTGAAGATTATGTTTGTTTGCCTGAAATTTCCATTTCTTCTTTCCAATTGCAGGGGTTTGTTCATCTAGCATTGCAAACACGCCTGCCAATAGTGCCGATGGTCCTGACAGGAACCCATCTAGCCTGGAGGAAGGGCGGCTTGCGTGTCCGGCCAGCACCTATATCAGTTAAATATCTTCCTCCAATCACAACTCACGATTGGACGGATGATAAGATTGATGACTACATAAAATTAGTACACAACATATACATTGAAAACCTTCCCAAGTCTCAAAGGCCCCTAAGCCTAAGTTAGCAGGAGACTTCTCTTCTAGTAAACATACTACAGCCAATCTGTTCGGTCAACTCTTGGTGATCATTTATGTACATTATTCTGTTTTACATAAAAAAAATTAAAAATATTAAAGTTTCAGGGAAACGTAAGTACTTCCATACTTATTGGAATTAGAAGTAATAAAAATAAATAATATTTACAATTTTTTTTAAATTCTTATGTATAAATAATAATAAAATAAGGAATAATTGATGAGGAGCAACATCTTTGAAGTTTTCCATCTTTTCAAAAAATAACCTAAAGTTATATAATTATCTTCAAGGAGTGAAGCACAAGCAAGCCTTACAACTTTTGTTGGTGACGTTCTCATGGAATAGTACCCCAATTCACTTCCCATACGATGCGTGTCGGTTTCGCGGGGAGTTTTCGAGATCTTTGTCTCACGGTCCTGTCAACTTTGATTACAATTAGATAGTTAATATTTTCTCAAGCTTAAACTCAGTAGTCACTGGGATATCCACATTTTGAAAAGCTCATATCTTTTTCTTAGTTTTGTTTTCTCCACCGGAAAAGCATCGCTCCACTGGGTAGGCTTTCTTCCTTGCTTTCCATGTATGTATGTGATTTTGGCTTCACTCTATCTATTTCCTTCGCAAAGCATTTTTATCGGGTTCTAACTATATAATAGAAATAAAAGATTTTTGGGTTCCTAAGCCCTCTCCATTTTTTCCTTTTTTAATTGCTATTGGGTTTCTTGTATAATGAAAATGAAAAATGAGTTTAGTGGTCTTGGATGGTTAAAGATGTGAAATTGCGAAGTTTGCACTTTTAACCAAACATGGACCGGTCCTCTTTTGTAAATTGGAATTTCTCATGGAAACTTTTCAGAGTTTATCTAATCGATGTTTTGCAACACCATAGAAGTTGGTGTCGTCCTTTTTTTGTTTTGTTTTGTTTCTTCTCTTAGTAGTTGTGATTGTCTTTAACTAATTGTATATTTACAGTCAATGTCTTTTTGCTTGCTAATGAGTTACATTTGGTTGCTTCTCTGCTGGCTTATTAAAGTTATTTGCTTTTATTGATCCTTTATGTAAGGCTCGATATCTTAAAGAAATTACGATTCTAGTCTTAATATGCTGTTGTGATATTACTTTGCCTCAAGCTAAATTTCGCGATTAAAATTCATTGTCTGGCAATATGATTGCACGCTACTAATTTTTATGCAATTGCTTCTCTGTTGTCATTCAGGGCGTTTGAATTGCTTGCCTATGTGTAGGTAATTCTCATGCCAGAAAAACCTCTCTTATTTTCTTCGGTGGATGGTTTGCATCTTTAGCTGCTTCAGTTGCTCTCCTTCTCAAATTGATAATACAGTGGGATTCCTGCGAGGTTAGCCAGAAAGTTGTAGTTTTATAATCTTGTGAAAGTTGGTGAATAAAAATGAAGCCACATAAATTGCTGTTATTTTGTAAACCAACTTATTACACTCTCAACTGTTGTAAGATCTATGTACTTTACTGAACTAAATAAATAGACATGGAGCTTTCTCTTCTTGAAAAAGGCTTGCATAGATAATATGGGAATTTAAATAGTAATGATAATAGCGGTCTATGGCTTTTCGGACTGAGCTATGAGTTGTTGTCCTGGTTGAGACTAATCTAGTTGTTTTTGTTTCATGCCATGTTAGTGAAACAGTTAGCATTGGATAAGAAAGAAATATCTCAATATGAGAGAAAGAGGTGCTAAACCTAATGGTTATCAAAATTTTGACATTTGAAAGCCTTTTGTAAATTCCTATTTGCAATAACATTTGGAACATGCTAAAGAGCATCCAATTTGGAAATACAACTACAGAAATGCATGAATTATACTCCACTCAGTAAATGTGTACTTTTTTACAAACAGGATTTAGAGTTATATGGTTGCAAAGAGGATGTGTGGTAGATTGCCTTTTTTTTCCTGAACATTCCCTTGAGCATTAGTGGTTCTTTCCATGTTTTAAAAACATTTTTAATATATTTATGTCATCCACAAAACTGGGGTCTTTAATATTAGCATGTGCGTTTGACCAGTGGAGATAAAGAAGGAAAGTGTTGAATTAAACTATATGTTATTCAATTCCCATATATGTAAGTGCTACACATCTACATGCCTGAATTCAACTAATGTGCTTTCAGGGCAGACTTTTTTCTTATGCATAAGAAAGCGTCAATATCTACACAAATCCCTCAACCCATGCCCTGAGATTTGAACCCTAGTAGATGGGAGAACTCCTATCTCCCTTTCGTTAGGCCAAAGAATTTATGGTTCAAATTAAACTTCAATATTTTTCTGTTATTGTGTGAAAACATATTATGGGAGTTCCTGTTAAGATATTTGTGATGTCAGAAGATTCCAAAGTGAATACAATTTTGCAGGATTTGTTGCTCTGTTTAATGAATATTGCCTTTTTCCTTCAATCAGTGGCACTTTTAAACTTATTGTCTTTTCAGTAATATTAGTGACTGTGAACTCAATTTTCAGCTGCCATCTTGAATGCAGGGAGGGAAAACATAGAAGATCTCATCAAGCTAGTGATTCCTTCGATATAATAAAGATGAATGAAGCAAATCAGGGTAACAACCTTGATGCTTCAGCCATTGTTCCATTGAAGCGCAAACGTGGTCGACCACGCAAGTATCCGAGACCAGACTCTGAAGGGGGAAATGATCATATTCCAAGAAATCAAAATCGAAATCAGGGAGAAAATGCTCATGTTCCACCTGTAGTCAATGGAAATAATCCACGCCAACTAGATCCAATTACTGATGCAAATGATACCATGGTGGGTCAGGTTGTTCATGGTGCAATTGAGGCTGCATTTGATGCTGGATACTTGCTCACTGTCAGGGTTGGCAACTCAGAAACTACGTTGAGGGGTGTTGTTTTTAAGCCTGGACGCTATGTCCCTGTTTCTTCAGACAACGACATTGCACCTGGTGCTCAAATGATTAGACGAAATGAGATTCCCCTCCCAAGAGAGGACTACAGTCAGGTACAAGGTCATAATTCAAGGTCCCGAGACAGAACTAATCATATGTCTCAAAGAGCTGACATGGCATCATCAAAGGGCATGCCTCAAAGTGCTCCACTGGGTGAAGCAAGAGGCAACCGTGTGCCTGTTGTGGTGCAGCCTTTCAATCTAGCAAATGGCATAACAGCTCCTGGTGAACCATCTTTACGTGTAGGCCAAGCTAGCCATCAGTTGGCCTCCAAAGGCAAAAGCATTCTAGAGACTGCTCATTCATCAAATGGTTCAACTGTCACAATTCTGGAGCAGGCAGCTGAAAACCAGTTTCCACATTTTCAATCTCAGGATAATCAGCAGATGATGCCTTCAGGCCTGCAAAATGAAGCTTATTCTTTCGGAAATCCCGCAGAGGCAAAGCATAAAGGAGAAGCTAAACACATGAGACCACCTGATATGCCTTTTGAGAAACTTTTAACTGAAGTCGTTAAGAAGGTTCAAGTGCCATCCCAGTCAAAGGAAACTATTAGCCGCTCAGCTGATAAGTTATCCCCAAAAGATTCTGACTATAGCATGGAGGACGATGGCAGCGACACAGATCAGCCACTTTCTATTGAGCCTCTGCAAGCTCTGCAACCTGATCTTTTAAACCACCCTCCAGTTGTGTCAAAGCCTGTAGAACATTATAGAACTGGCAAATTGACTGAACTTTTGCAGGTAAGTTAAAACCTCAACTAGAAAGTGCAGTTAAATCCTATACCACCTAATTTACACTTTTTTTTCCCCTTAAACTATGAAATTTAGTACCTTGAATCATAGGCCATCAAACAACTTACATAGTTACATTGAAGACATAGAGATGACTTGTCAGCTAACACTCAGAGCTTAAGAAGGTTTTGCAGGAGAACATGATGGAGAATCGGGAATTACGGAATGAGGAGCAAGTTGCAAGCTCACAACAAGAAGTTGATAAGCCAAAGATCCCAGAAACCAAGCAAGGAGCTTAGAGCCTGCCATACGAGTGAACCAACATAAGCCTCGACTATCTAGTTGAACTGGTTTCCTAGAGGGACCATTATATCTTCTAGTTGTGTAGTATCTTGTGTAAACTTCATCGCCATTATGTGCAATTAGATTCGTGTCTAATCTCTCAACCTGAAATTGATACACTCCATGGAGGATTAGCTTTTATAGACGCACTCAGAGTTTGCATTTGTGGGGGAAAGAGCTGCATGTTATCATGTGGTTATTGTTTATCACTCGGCGTGTCGTTTCGCTTATAATAATTAGCACACCCTTCAACGATACGGTGCACATAGTTCACGGCTATCTTTACATGATCCAGCTCAAACTTTTCAACTTTCCAGCAACCTCCCTTCTAATTCTAAATCGTTGACACAGCAAACTTCTCTTTCCCATTTCATGAAGGATAAATAGAATACCAGGCGTAGGACAATGCAAAAGAATTCTTTTAAGTTCTACGGGGCTTCATATGCGGGTGGTTCCCCTCGATGCTTTCTGCATTTCTAGCTTGCAACTTTTCAGCTGCATACATTCATGGTTCAGGGATGTCAATTACTTCATCGTGCAAAAAAGAAACTGCAACTTTGCAGGGAGACCAACAGACTACTTGCCTTCGTGGAGAGACCACATTACTTGAACTCAGTGAACCACAATGCGATTCGGATGAAACAGCAAGCACAGTGGTTGAAGCACTTAAAACAAATAGCATTAGTAGAATTTGTTGCATACAGAAGCAGGCATTTCATAATATAAGATTGTTCAGCATATTAAGTGCGTGATAAGGATCAGCATCTGCTCCACTACGGAAATGCCATATGATTATCTGCTCTTCCTCCACAGGTTTTGCATTTGGGGGCAGGGATCTGTTGTAAAGAAAAGCAAAACTTGAAGCACATTCAAACAAATAAACAATTCATTCACGGTTACCAATGTGAGATCCAATAGAGCTTTTAGCAAACTATTTGCATTACATGATTAATTATCCTATATTGTACATAGTTGTAAATAAATGATGACTACTAGTCATGTTGTTGAAAAACTAATCAAGTTTGCACGAATCTTTACTACCATGTACTAGTTTAGAATATGAAGTATACAATTAGTTAACGGGGAAGACCCCTTTTAGTATTAGAAAACATCATATAATCACTGAGAGATGGAGACTAATCTCATAAATAAAAATTTGGATGTATTATTGGATTTTACGTTTCGTAACGGAGTTGATTAGAAAAAGTCTCATTATTAATTAAGGGTAAGATTGCGTATTATTGAATATCTACAAATCGCACTTATCAGTGAGATTCATGCTAGGTGGTGTGTTATTGTTGATGTTGAATGAAATTGTTTAATCTCTTAAACTTACCTATGTATGTATAAATTAATGTCATTATAAAATATTTTCAAACATATTTTCATATCAAAATAATTGATTATTATTGATAATTTTGTTTTCGTCACGAACGGATTCACATTAGGGACAAGTAGGGGCATTTGCTCCCACTGCCCTTAAATTTTTTTATGTAAAATAATTATTATTTTAAGTTTTGATTCTATAAAAAAATATTTTTTTATTTCTAAACTTTGAAATTTTGAAAACAATGATTAAAAGACGCAACTAATTCATCTGTTTTAATAGTGAAAATTTTAAACCATTTATTTTTAAGTTCGATTTATTTAATAATTTTTGTTGTTAAAAATATATTAATTTATTTATTAATTAGTTTTTTAATTAATAAATACTTATAAACTAAAATAAATAAATTAAATTTTATTTAATAATTTTATTTAATTACATTTTAAATTCTTCGATATATAATAACAATTTTTTAACTATATTTTTAATTCTTTAATTTTATTCAAAAGATTTAATATGAATTGAATCTTTTAAAATTTAAATTTTTTATTTAATTTTTTTACCTAAAATCTAAACATACTACGAAGATAAATTAGTAATCTATGTGGTTAAATTAAATTAAAGAGGAAGAAAATATATCAGAATACGTGGACCCCAATCCATCATCTTTCTCCTAACTTATGCAAAACCCTAAACCCTCCCTTCTTTCTCTTAACCTTAAACCCCTCGCTGTCTCTGTGCTCACCAACGGAAGACCTTGCCTTGTACTAACGCTATCTCAAAAAACCAAAGGTTTTGACTTTCCCATTCATTAAGGATTGCAAGTCCCTTTTAAGGACGACCCAGAATGAGGAAATCCAAATCCCAATCCAAACAACTGCGAAAGCAACGTATAGTTGTAGAACAAGAAGAAATTAACTTTCTAAACCAGTGGATAGAATCCCAGAAACCTGAGTCCGGATCCAACCCCCTCTCTCTTCCGCTGCTCCCTTCGGATGATGCTCCCGTCGGCCGCCTTCCAGAAGGCGGATTTTCCCGGTATGCAGGAGCTACCAAGTTTAGTGAATTGCCGTTGTCAAAGAAGACAAAAGATGGGTTGAAGAAGGCTAATTATATTTTGATGACTGATATACAGAAGGCGTCTTTGCCTCATGCGCTTTGCGGCAGAGATATTCTCGGTGCTGCCAAAACTGGGTCTGGAAAAACCCTCGCTTTTGTTATTCCTGTAAGTGTCTAGTGTCTAATTTTTATTCAGATTCATGATTATGTTTTGTGGGATTTTCATTTCCTGATGATAGTTTGTAAAGGTCAGTTCTTTAACCTATTACATGAATTTACATTAACCTAACCCATGCCCTTTTGGTGTGGGGTGGGCGAAGTTCAGGTTTTGGAGAAGTTACACAGGGAAAGATGGAATCCCCAAGATGGGGTAGGCAGCATTATAATGTCTCCCACGAGGGAATTAGCGGGGCAACTTTTTGGTGTACTAAAAGCAGTTGGGAAGTTTCATAACTTTAGTGCTGGCCTGCTAATTGGCGGTCGAAAAGATGTGGATGTGGAGAAGGAGCGTGTTAATGAGCTGAACATATTGGTTTGTACTCCTGGTCGGCTTCTTCAACACATGGATGAAACACCAAATTTTGACTGTTCTCAACTTCAGGTCGAGATCTGCGCATAGTTATATGTCTTTTTGTTTTATTGGAAGACATTAATATGATTTGTGCTTTCTTAGTAGTGAGTATGATATCTGTTCAGAATGGTTCACTTTTTCTATATCTTTATTTTAAGAATTTGTTTATGTTTTTTGTACAAGCTAGTACTTTTGGCACTGGCTAGAGCTCTATTGCCCCTTTCATATATAGCTGATTTAGATAAAATTTCTTGGCTAGGGAACAGTTATTGGTCCTTGATGAGGCAGATCGTATTCTTGACGTTGGTTTTAAAAAGGCTGTGAATGCAATAGTTTCACAGCTACCTAAGCACAGGCAAACCCTTCTCTTCTCTGCCACTCAAACCAAGTCTGTTCAGGATCTTGCAAGACTCAGTTTGAAGGATCCAGAGTATCTCAGTGTGCATGAAGAGGCTGTGACAGCGACTCCTAACCGGTTACAACAAACTGCTATTGTTGTGCCTCTTGATCAAAAGTTGGACATGCTATGGAGTTTTATAAAGACACACCTTAATTCAAAGATTCTTGTATTTCTTTCAAGCTGCAAGCAGGTGAGTTACATAAGTTTATTCTAATTGTATGAAACTTGTGATGTGGGTGCACAGTGTTGCTACTTTACATGGTAAAGACCATGGGGGAATATAGTAGATTCTTGAATCACTATTGGTTCAGTAAGATACTAATGTAATGAGATTTTGGATTATTAGTTCTGTTGATGGAAAGCAATACTGAGATGCATTTCAATTAATTTTCCCCAACATTTTCCAATTCCAGGCCGGTCAATGTGTCAAGCTGTCTTTTGATTCATACATGAAAAAAAACATGTAATTATGTTTCTATTATATGGCTTTGATTTTTTGAGTTGGTTGCTGGTATATTTCACTGCTGCTGCTGCTTTGGAAGTTGAAATTTTCTTCAAATGTTAGTTGATAAAAGTTTTGATGACTGTATTTGTTTTTGCGGATTCATTTTATCTTGGTATGTGTCCATGTCAGGTTTTATTGAGATGGATTATATTTGGTACATAGCTAAATTATTCTTGTATACAGCATGAAGAGGGAGGAAGCATTGTCCTTTCCTAGGGGCCTATTATTATTCAATTTCTGATGTCATATGCATAATAATGCTTTGTGGAATCAGTAATTACTCCTTCCAATATGAATTGCCTCTAGTTTCAACTTTCTTCATGTGCAATTTGATAGGTGAAGTTTGTCTTTGAAGCATTTAAGAAACTGCAACCAGGGATTCCATTGAAGTGTCTCCATGGAAGGATGAAGCAGGACAGGAGGATGGGAATTTATTCTCAATTTTGTGAGCAGCGATCAGTTCTCTTTTCAACTGATGTAGCCTCTAGAGGCCTTGACTTTAATAAGGCAGTTGACTGGGTTGTTCAGGTGAGATATTGATTGTTTCATAAACTGAAAGCTTGCCTTATATGAGCACTGGTTCATTTGAATATTACTTGCTTGCTTAGGTGGACTGTCCAGAGGATGTTGCTTCTTACATACATAGAGTTGGTCGTACGGCACGTTATCAATCTGGAGGGAGGTCTGTTGTGTTCCTGATGCCCTCAGAAATGCAAATGCTTGAAAAGTTACAAGCAGCAAAAATACCTATAAATGTTATTAAGGTGAGCCACCTAATTTTAGAGTGATTTGAGCATTTAATCTGATTTGACTGGTTTTAGATATTGCTTGTTCTAAATGTGAAAGATGGTTGCTGTATGGAGTACACTAAATTTGTTCATTTTGTTACTCACTTTAGGCAAACACAAAAAAGTTGCAACCAGTTTCTGGGTTAATGTCTGCTTTACTAGTCAAGGACGACGATTTGCACAAGTTGGCTAAAAGAGCATTGATTACATATTTGCGTTCCATACATATTCAGAAGGACAAGGAAGTGTTTGACGTGGTGAAACTCCCAATTGATGAATTTTCAGCTTCTTTGGGTCTACCAATGACCCCAAAGATCCGTTTTCTTAATCAGAGAATTAAAGGGCAAAAGACAACGGGAAAATCTTCCCCCATTTTGTTGGAAAGTATTAATGAGGATAGTACAATTGATATTCCGAGGGAAAAGTTTGAAAGTCATGACTTTAATGAAGAACTTGCAGATAGACGAGAAAAATTAGACATTAGTGACGTTGAGGAGGAAAATGTGGACAAAGACTTTCTTTTAAGAAAAGATGCACCGAATGTGGGGGATGCAAAAACAAGTGAGATTGGAGATATCATGTAAGTGAAGCTTGTAGCTCCTGTATAACGCTGTTTAATGTTCCACTGGATTAACAAAAGGCGTTGCTTGTAGAAGCTAAGCTTCCATTTTGCATGCCTTTTCTTTTTATTTGGACTCACCTAGTTCTTACTTTTTTTGTTGATTACTTGAGGCCTGCAACACGGGTTTTGAAGAAAAAGAAGTTGAAAATTAATATCCACAGACCACTGGGGACAAGAGTTGTCTTTGATGAGGAAGGCAATACACTTCCTCCATTGGCTAGAGTGGCAGATACAAAGACTATTGATGAGTCATCTTTACTTGACCAAGGTATACTGAAGCTTTAATGCCATTTTTCCGTTTGACAGAATGAGTAGATATCTTTTGTTAAGATGGTTAATAGCCTGAAATAGCAGGTCTAGGATTGCTGATTGACATCTATATACAAATCGGCAACTCAAAAATCCCATTTCTTCGAGCTATACTAGTTTCGTATATAATGCTCATGTTTCGTTTTCTATAGGCAAAAGAAGTGAATATTATCAAAAGATGAGAGAGGAGCTGAAGCAGGCAGACAAGGAAGATAAACAATTGGATCGACAACGTCGCAGAGAGAAACGTATTAAAGAGAAGATGAAGTGGAAGAAAGACTCCATGGAAGAAGAGGAAAGTGAGCATGAGTTTTCTGCGACAGACGAAGAGAACATGCAGGACATGAAACAGAAAAGGCAAAAGATCTATTTTAATAGTAGTGATGATGACGAGGTTAGAGAAAAAAAGAGTGATGTAGGCTTGAATACTGATACCATTTCTTTGGCAGAACAAGAAGCTCTGGCCCTAAAGTTGTTAAATTCCATGCACTCATAGATCCTATTTTTTCAAATGATGCCGACTTCCAACTTTATAGTTTTATGTGGTCCATTTCTGTACATTTTGTCAATTCATTTATTATTTTCAGAAATGATACTTCCATTTTGTCCGTATCCTTTTCTCGATTCTAGCATAGATGCTCTGATTCTGGATGATGATTTTGCTCAAAATTTACAAAGAAATGGATTTGTATACGGCAAGATTACTGCGGTATAGATATTATTCAACATGGAACTTCTATGCAATTTCATGATGGACAAAATCGGTTTATTAAATCACTCTTTAAGTCAAAATGCTAAACTTGTACTAGTCCTTTTGAAGTTGTTCTGTGGTTATTTTGTAACAAGAATTCAAGAGCAAAGTTTAAGTCGAAACAGGAACTTCCAACGTCTTATGTTATGTTCCACTTAACTTCGGGTTTTATTCCTGTGAAGGATAAATGCTACAAGGTATATGCAATCTACGACAAAATCAATAGCATAGCCTGTAATTTTCCAAAAACAAAACAAAGGCAGGCAAAATTTAGGACAGTCGAAAACGTTTAAAATTCTGATCGTGGGGAGATAATGGAGATCTGCAAAAAGTTCTGTTATGAAGCAAAATTAAACCTAACGTAAGGTCACTTTTCAGCAGGAAAACTGGACACGCAGCGGGTCTCATTCTTTTATTAACTACTAAATAAGAAGTGATATTTGGCTCAAATATTACACCAATATGTATGAATACAAAGATTTTACTGAGCAAGTCCACAATCGTACGAGTGGCGTAACACGCGCTAACAAAACATAATAGGTCCTCCCGTCCACTCAGTTGTCCCACCAGATATAATATATAAGAAAAGAGGAAAGGAAAATGTCGAATTGGAAGTCGACAAACAGCAAACTTGTCTGGAGAACACAAATGTACTACAAAGCCATTAGTCAATAGCAGCATGCCGAGATGCGCCAATTATCAGTTTACAAACACCTCTCATCTGATAGAACTAATCCTAACAAAGCAGCTACAAAGCACAATTTCCCACACCAAGCACTGGAAGACAATAACCACTCGATACCTGCAAATTGAGATTGTCATGAAGAGAATACATGAACTCCAACTGGTGACGCCGCAGAACTAGATCACTGCAGAAAGCATAAAATGCTATTACATAAATGATAAGCATGCACCCAGAATAGTGTAGTAAACGATAGCATGTAGTAGTATTATGGATACACATCTGCGAGCATAAAAGCGTCTGTAGACACCAGTAAGCAATGATAATATAAGATCATACATTTAAGTTGTTGAAATATTACTGTTGAGCATTATATGCTTCAACGTCGTCCATGTTTAAGCATCTTCTTTTTCCCTAGAAAGAGTTTCCAATATTCTCTTCTACAAGAAATTATTTAGACGGAGCAGTCATACAAGGTTCTCCAATCTTAGATAAGAAGGCCACGTAACTTACCTGCTGTGGCTGCTGGTAAGTTCCTGGCTGTTGGTAAGCTCCTGGTTGTTGGTAAGCCCCAGGCTGTTGATAGTTTCCGTACCCAGGATAGCCTCCATAATACATGTTAGGATCTTGAGGAGCAGCTGCATATCCATATGCATCATATCCTTGAGCATATCCGTAGTAACCACCACCCCACTGGCTTTGATCTGGCTGAGACTGAACACAGCATCCTTCTAAATCAGTAACATGAATAAAAAATTCAACAAGAAGAAAACAATATGAAAAAAAATAAAAACCTGTTTGTTTGATGGACTACGTCCCCATGAGAGCCGAATACTTTGTCCTGCTAACTGAGTTCCATTCAACATCAAAAGCGCTTGCTCCGCACAAGAACTAGACCACCGCATACAAAAGAAGATCAGAAATCAAGATAGGCAAAATCATTAAAAAACATAAGTTAAGAGTTTTGTTCCAAGTACCGATTTGCAAACTGAACGAAACCACAGCGTTTTCCAGCAGGTATCTTCACATGCACTAGCTCACCATATTTACTAAATACAGTTCTCAAAACATCATCTGTAACACTAGGATCCAAAGCACCAACAAAAACCTGCATCAAGGAGCTCATAAAATCATTTGCGGTAGCAAAAATCAAACACTGCTAACATAAATCAAACTACCCACAGTGGTATTATTTGGATCATTCTCGCCCTGCGTTCCTTGAGGATTGTCATACGTAGCTGCAAGAACAAATGAAGCAAAAAGATACATAACTACAGCTGAAGAAAAGGTCAAAAAGACGGCCTACCAATAAACCCTATGAAACCAAGATTTTTCATTTGTGGAAGTTTCGTTGGAATGGACGATATTCCCTTCCAAAGAAATGGTTAGTGTAGCATTAGAACATCAACATCCAATTTTTTAACTTACAACACATGCAGTGAGAAGTTGTTCAGTAAAAGAATCACTAAAGTGTCACATTGATTCATGAAGATTCAGACTCAACAAAATGGAACTAGCTAGCCGAGAAAAATAACAAACAAAAAAAATTCACAAGGGTGTATTGTCAGAAAAAAAATAACAGTTACAAAAAGTTTATCAACAGTGAGTATGCTGCAGCAGGATTGGTAAACACTCAGGAGAATCATAGTAAAGTGAATTAAACATAAATTCTGATGTGAGAGGCCTCACAATAGAAGGAAGCAACTGTCTTCAGGGGCATAACTAAAGTATCCCTCTTACACTGACTGTTAATGTCCTACTTCTAATAGGGACCATCCTCTGAAGGTGATAAGCTTTCAACTCTTCCATGGAAAATATGTAAAGGTCACATATCACAACCAGTAATAATGAGCTCACTTCACTTCAATCATGGGCTTTTCTTTGCCAGCGTCGGTATTAATCTTTATGGGTAGACAACTCAATATTAGCTCAATACCAATTTCTATGGGGAATTACTAAGACCAAAAGAGAGAGAGAGAGAGAGAGAGAGAGAACAACTGAGAGTTAACCTCTGATTAAATAAAGAAATTATCATAAGACTGCAACACCAAATTGCACCAGGGGAATGTCTCTTCAAAACATCCCAAGGTCATTAATATTTGCAAGGTGGTGGGGTTGGTTAAAATGGCAGCTTTGTAATAATAACGACTGGGTCTACAGTAGTTCGCGTGGTTCCCAACATTGTGAATCAATCTACAGAGCAGATGTTTACTCATGATGTAGAAAAACATATGGAAATTTAGACTAGGTCTCGACCATATGAAAACAGTACAAGAAAACTGAATAAAAGAAATAGAACAACGGTTGACATAAAGTAGCAGAACTAAGGAGATGTGTAAAAGGAATTAAACGAACTTGGACGAAAGGAATAAAATTAACTTGGCTGGTAACTCCTTAAATAAAAGGAACTGGAAATTAAAGGGCGAATGTGGCAAAAAAGCCACAAGTAAATTAAGTAAGCTTATGATGTAAACTAAATAACTGACCTAAAATGAGGCCACGCATTTAGGTGGAATCATTTCAGCTGAAAACAGTTCCAGGCCCCTCAAAATGAGAGCCTCTTGGCGTCCTGCTTTAAGACAACATGAGTTTTATATAAGTTTTTGCATGTTTTAGTTGAATTAAATGCGCCCAAGTTTAGAAAGGTAATTGCTGGAAGGAAATGACTCCGAAATTCATCTATCCTCAAAACTCAAAACTGAGAGCAGAGGAAATTAAGAGCATTGTTTTTGAACAAAGTCACCTAAGAGAATACACAATTAAACCACAAACACTGAGCCAAGGCATCAAACAATAAAGTAACAGACAGTGGTAACGAAACAGGAATAAACATATATAAAATGATATTCATGCCACAAAGGGTTCAAGAACTTACCTTTCTGGAACTGTTGGACCACAGGCTTCTTAGTAGCAGCGGGTCCAATCCGCATTGGCCTAGTAGAACAGTATTGTCCATTCATTTCAACCATAGCCCGTTGCTGCTCATTTTCATTACCAAACCTCACAAACCCATATCCCTTAGAATGTCCAGTGACCCGATCAGTCACAACTTTTGCACCTTTAACTGATGGATAGACATTTTTGAATGTTTCTTGCAATAGGTAATCATTGACATCAGCAGCCAAATCACCAACAAAAATAGTATAATCTGGACCTTCATCCTGTCGTCTTTCACCAGCAGCAAGTGTAGCCCAGTTCAGCCGGAAAGTTTGCTCTGAATTTGGCATTGTTGCACCATTGTAAGTCTGCAAGATCCTCTCTGCAGCAGCTCGAGATACAAACTCAACAAAACCATAACCCTCAGGGTAACCTGTTTGTTTATTCCTAATGACCTTAGCTGATACAGCCTGCAACACACAATTCATCTTTCATGGATGAAAGAACATACAAAATAAAGAAAGTTTATCTGTTAACCACTTAACAAAGTTCATTTCCTTGCCTCATGATTTTAACTTTCAAACCCCAATACATAGCCAACTGACATATAAACACAAATACATATGCATATAACCATAGCCAACACATGACATCAGGCCATCATTCTGTAAAATTCGACATTGTAAAAAGAATTGCCCAACTAATCCAAATTCCATAACAAATCGTGCGAAAAAGAGAATAGTCCTCCACTTTTAACAAATTCTTCAGTATAAGCACAAACCCAAAACAAAAAACTCAAGACCAAGATACAAAATCCAATACAAGTTCCCTACTTTCCAACAAGACGAAACAAAACTCGAATGGTTTTACCTCTCCAGTAGTGGCAAAAATAGACATGAGATAATTCTCGTCCATCCACTGCTGCAAGTCACCGATCCACAAAGACTTGATCTCATTAGCGTCCGGAGCTCCGCCGCCACCGGTAGGTATCGAAGAAGCTACGCCATACTGAGACGGGGGAGGGATAGGCGGTGGAGTCCATCCAGCGGGCGGCGGAACGGGCTGCCCCTGCTGTTGCATCATCATCATCCACTGAGCGTTCTGCTGCTGGTACTGCTGATCGGCCGACATGGGCTGAGGAGCAACTCCGGTGGGTGGTTGTTGCATCATTAAGGTTAGGACTAATAGAGATAGGATAGGTTAATTAGGGAGAGTGATGAAGGCAGATCTAGGTGGGAATAAGGAAAACCCTAAGTGGATTATGATTTGAGAGAGACGTCAAAAGGGCTATGGTTAAGATTGGGAGTGGGAGGGAGAGACAGGGCGTAAGAGGATTAGGATGGGTTTTATATAGGTGAGAGTGGTGCTGTTTGGGCCTCTTTTCATTGCCATATCGGGTGACTTGGACTTGGATTGGGCTGTTGCACTACCATTTTTCAATTTATTCAACCCAAGCCCTCTTACTATAATGATTTAACTTCTTATTAGTGTTATTAATTGAAAAAAAAATGAACAAATTATATAGAAATAAAGATTTAAAAAAATAGTTCAACTTCTCATTTGAAAATTCGAGATTTTAACCTTTATTTAGGATGATTAAATTTTATTTAAAATAACTTCTATTTTATTATATATTATTTTATCTTCTTAGTATAATCATTTTGCAATAAAGTTATTATATTTTATAAATATAAGAAATATTTTATAAAAAATCAAGTAAGAAGTCTTGAAGTGAATTTTTCATATAAGTTTAGTAATTTTTCTTGAAATAAAATATTTGTGTATGATTTTTTTCAAATTTTAAATTATAAGTTTTTTAAAAGGAAAATGGGATTAATGATTTTTAAATTATAAGTTAGTGATGATGATGTGGGAAATTTTCACATGTAACCTAAACTATATGCTAAGAAGTGTTATAATGAATAATAATGCTTAGTTAGCAACCTAATACTTTTGTTGTTCTTTTTAATATTAATTAAAAACAATGGTGATTATAAGTATACATGCATATGGCTTTTTTTTTATTTAAGTACAAAAAGTTTGTAGATTATAAAGAAAGAAATGAAATTCTAGCAAGGATCCAAAAGATTAGACTCATATATTTTAAAATGCTTTTTATTTAGTGTAGATTTTATTTATAAAGTAGAAGTAAATTATTAGGATGAAAATATATATTTATAATAAAATATAATTATCCAAAAGAAGAAATTATTAAATAGGCTTAACGTCACGTTGAACTAATGAAATTGTACTTAATTTGGTGAAACCTATGCTAAATTTAATTGTAATTTATATTTTTCTTACAAATGTCATGTACAAATTGTTGATCAATCTAACACGTTAAATAAACTTACCTAATATTCTCATTTTTTTAAAAAATAAATTTCATGTAAAAATAATTTGATAGTTATATCAACATCCTTAATGTAGAAAGGTTAAGACTGATGGAATTTATTAGCATCGAAAAATTTGAAATTTGAACCATTCCCATTGATTATAAAAGTTATCATTTTCATTAGTTAAAATACTTTGAAAGTAACAGTGAGAAGTCCATCAAAAGTTAGGTTTAAATCTTATAATTAGGTGGGTTAAAGAATAGTTTTGATTGTTTTTCTCAAAAGTCTAAGTGAGATTTTAACTCATAATTTTAGTGATAATGAAGTAGGTCGAACCTGACTAGACTTGTCAATCCCTAAAACATGTAGCCTGAGTCTAGGCTAAAGTCTAGACTAGATCGTGCCTCGTAGCTTAAGCTTGAGTGGGTCACCTGATATCATTTTAGGCAAACGGTTGGCTCACCCGAGCTTCCAGCCTCTCAGGCCTGAACTCGTCTAAAATCTCAGTCAAATTAGGCCTGCCCATTGACTTTAGGTGGGCTTAAGCCTAATTACCACACCTACATGTTACTACTAATATTTTTATCCTTAGTTATATTAGTAAGTTAATACGTAAAAGTTCAAGCTCAATAAAAAGGTAGGGTGAGTCAATAAGCCAATTGAACAATCAAATGATGAAGAAAATGAAATACTTATGCAATTCAAGTGAAATGTTCTAAGTCATGTACTCATTTAATGTCTCTCTCATCTTCTTAAACTCCATTTTCGTAGGCTTGTTAGGCCTAATTTTGTATTCAAAGTTGTCTTCATAATCCCCATGCAGGAAGTCTAATGAAGAGTTTCTCATGCTAAGTCTATTGTAATATTTGATATTCCAATTTTATAAAATATCCTAATTGGTGGTTGATAGCGATATGGGATAATGAGTAGGTATTACTATATTTACGTGAATTAAAGTTGCTACACTTAGAATTGGATGTGACTAAGCATGACTAAGGAAGAATTGTTGGAGCTTGTGATAGTTGTAAGCTTTTGTACTTAATAGTCAAACATCAACAAATAAATAGTACATAAATCATTCATGCCCATTAAGAGCTTTAATATAATAATAACTATATAGATGAAGCAAATAATTCTACTTTGAGTACAATTCGACACGATATAAAGAGAGCTTTCAACAATTGCAAACTAGTTTCTCTCCATTAATCCTCTTTCTGTAGCAAATAACTTAACGGATAACCAAATACGTTTGTTATGTATTTTATTTTGTCTATATACTTAATTAGGATGGAGAGGATTAGTTTATATACTTGTTCACATTAAATCTCGTACGTCCATCAAGCACTAAATTAACGGTTAAGATTTAATATACTATTAGATTAAGAAAAAACCTAAACTAAATTTAATATGGGCCTACA
>JAOTAX010000198.1:43514556-43532274 GCA_025629825.1 Erythroxylum guanchezii
CAAGACTCTTTTACTTAAAGCACATGTGAACACACACAAAAACTCTGTAGTCTGTTTCTCTTCAGTTCAGTCACCATAAACCATTAAGACCAAGAAAAGGAGATAGAAGATGATGAATAGCATGAGCAATAATACCCTTTTCACCGTTTATATATGCGTTGTTGTGCCCATCTTCCTCTTGTTCATCAAGAAAAGATGGTCGAGGGAAAATCTTCCTCCAGGTTCTCTTGGATTTCCGATAATAGGCCAAAGCCTGTCCCTTATGAGAGCCATGAAAGCCAATGCTGCAGAAGAATGGTTTCAAAAGAGAATCAGAAAGTATGGTCCAATATCAAAGCTTAGGATTTTTGGAAATGAAACTGTTTTCATATATGGTCAGGCTGCCAACAAGTTTGTGTTCAACAGTGATGGCAACAAACTCTGCAATGGGCAAAATCAGTCTCTACGAAGGATTATGGGGGAACAGAACTTGCTCGAACTCAATGGTGCCGACCACAAACGTCACAGAGAAGCAATTATGTCCTTCCTGAAGCCTGATTCGTTGAAGAAGTACGTGGAAAAATTGAATGATGAAGTCAAGTTGCATATTGAAACGCACTGGAAAGGCAAGCAAGAGATCACTGTACGTATTAAACCTTTTACTAATAATATCATAAACAACATGATATGAGTGAATGACTTTCGGTTTTTCTTTTTATGGAAGTATCAAATAGTAAACAAGAATCTTGCTATAAATGTCTTTACAGGTCTTCCCCTTGATGAAAACACTCACATTTAACATAATATGCACTCTTCTAATTGGAATTGAACGAGGATCTCGAATAGATGTACTACTGCATTGGTTTGAAGACATGATTGCTGGGATGATATCAATCCCCTTTAACCTGCCCTTCACAAGGTACAATCTTGGCCTTAGAGCAAGTAGAAAAGTTGAAAAAGTTCTAAAGGAACTCATAGCCGAAAAGAGGAGAGCACTAGAGCAAAAGCTAGCTGATCCTCACCAAGACCTCATCACTTGCCTGCTCAGTTTCCGTGACCAAATAAGTGGAGAAGTGATGAGTGAAAAAGAGATTGTGGATAATATTAAGGCCGTTATGGTTGCTGGACATGAAACTTCCTCTGTTTTGCTCACTTTCATGATGAGGCTTTTTGCTCTCCAACCCTCTATCTATGCTTCCGTACTTCAAGGTACTTCCATGGAATATTTTCTATTTCAGTTATGTAGCAATCATTGCATCCATTTCAGATATAATTACTATAAGATCTTGCAATTTGGGTGTTACCTGCAGACTTCCTCTCAATACCAGTACTAATTCATATGAAGGCCCGTATTCAACCGAAATAGCAAAACCAGGCTCCTAAAACTTTGGCAATGAACCGTGTGTTTGGCTAGTTCTTATTATGCTGAACTAAAGCTCCTCCTAAAATTCTTCCAATGATGCAACTGAAACAGATTATTTTCTTGCTCTTTCTTTCTTTTCCTTTTCACAGAGCAGGAAGAGATAGCTAGAAGCAAGCAGACAGGGGAGTCCTTGACATGGGAGGACCTAGGTAAGATGAAATACACATGGAGAGTTGCATTGGAAACCCTGAGAATGTATCCTCCGGTATTCGGCACTTTCAGAAAAGCTGTCAGAGATATAGAGTACAACGGATATCTAATTCCTAACGGGTGGCAAGTAAGTAACAGCAACAGTGCCAGTACTCTCCTCCTTTGATGCAAACACTGACGGAGGCACATGGGGCAGTGGTGCACTGGTCCCTAAAATTATTAAATATTTTTTATTTTTAATATATATATATCAGGACAAAGTTATTTAGGTGTTAATGGTACACTGAGTCTCCCAAAATTTAAAAAATTAAAAATTTGGATTCTCATATCTTAAATTCTTGATTCCGTCACTTGATGCAAATATTTATATACCTGTTAAATGATAGCTTTACCTGTATCTGGTCTTCAGGTCTTCTGGGTTGCAGCTATGACTCACAATGACGAGAAAATATTCCCAGAACCATTTAAGTTTGATCCAAGTAGATTTGAGGATCAATCTGCAATTCCGTCTTACTGCTATGTTGCATTTGGAGCAGGACCCAGGATATGCCCTGGATATGAACTTGCCAAAATTGAAACTCTTGTTGCCATCCATTATATAGTCACTCAATTTACGTGGGAGTTACTTGCAGATACTAATCTCACTAGGTTCCCATACTTGATGCCAACTCAAGGATTACCAATCAAGATCACACCAAGGCTTAAAGTGTGATATCTTCGTATCTGCGTGCATGGATTATTTGTAACCTTTTTACTCTTGCCTATATAAATTATAGGAAGGCAGAGGAATTGTAGCATTTTCTTTTTGTCTGTCTTGAACTTATTGTCTGGAATTTGGTTATATAATAAATCTTGTTTCCGCCTTTTTTGATAAGAAAGCAAAACTTTCAGTGTGTAAATGACCGGCTTGCCTAGTGTGAAGTATCCGTTGGCGTGATTTGCAAGCTATTATGTCAATCTGAAGATTTATCTAATGTATATAAAAAAGGTAGCGGTTACAGTTCCTTTGTTTTAAATAAAAAAAGTTTGAAGATATGACTTTTTTTGCTCTAACTTTTATATATATATATATATATATATAATAGTATATGACATGTTAGTGGCACATATGCTTATGTATGCATAATTAATAATTCACAAGAGTTTAATTAAACTTTTAAAAAAATAAGAACTTGTCTTATTTAATGAATAAAGAGATTTATACAAGCTTTTGCACTCCTAAATATAAAATGAATATTTTAAAATGTTTAATTAATTTTCTGTACTTGTTAGTATGAATCACGCTGACACACGGATTTTGTAAGCAATAAAATGCACTAAGCCATTTAGAAATATTTGAATTTAAATTGTAATATTATAATTGCTTTTATAGGCTTAAATTGTATATCATTTCAAGAAGATTGTCATAAGCAAAACTTGTTCTTAAGTGAGACCGTTTGGTTAGTTCAGACCCAAGAGTTGACCAAACAGAAACTGCCAACCAATTGTGCCCAAAAAGGGGGATCACATCGAAGATAGTTATAAAATAAACGGTCGGCAGGCCGTCCCGTGTAATAAGTTAAAAGTTAAGATTATTATAAGGCCGAATAGAAGTTAGGTGTTACATGCTTCCAATGTTATTTAAAATTATATTTCTTCAGTTGCTTTTATTGATATTTGTTTAATGGGAGACTGGACCTTACTTTTGGTGCTGACGCTAATGTTAGTATTGTATTGATGCTAGTTGGTGATTTGAGTCATTATTTATTTAGGAGTAGTTTGATTTATTATTTTTAATTTTTGTTTCCTATTCGTGATTTCTCTTTTTCTTCAAACAAAAATTAAAAAGTTGTTTAGTTATTAATGTTAATGTATTATATGTAATATCGAATAAATTTTAAATATAAATAAATAAATAAAATGATTTTATTTTAATCTTTTATATAAAATTACTAATAAATATTAGTAAAAATTTATTAACACTTTATTAAGATAAATAATTTAATAAGAAAAATTGTATTTATAAAAAAATTATTGAAATTTTATGTATTTTAGATATTTTAAATTTAAAATATATTATTAAATAATTTTTAAATTTAAAATATTTTTATTTTCAAAAAATAAAATTTAAATAATTATAAAAATAAAATATATATTACACTATATTGATTATAATAGAATTAGTAATAAATATTAAATAATTAAATAATATATATTTATTTGACAGTAAATTAGATTATAATAAAAACAAAAACAAAAAATTAAAATTAAAATTAATTTTTATGGATTTTATAAGTTATGAAAACTAGAAGAAATCAAAATAAAAAATTCAAACTAATTTATGGTATAGGAGAGTTAATCATATTAGACATGATCAAATGAATCAATTAATCAAGAAAGTCTATTAGAAGACTTAAAATTTTGCTTGTCCTATAAACAACATCCAACGTCGTAAAATTTCCAATATAAAATCATGATCATAATAATCAATTTCAAGAAAAATATACAATCTACTGTGATGGAAATTAACATTGAATCAAAGGTAACTAAAATCAAAATTAAATTAAGATTGTATCAAATCTTGGGAGCTAAAATTACATCATGTAGGATAATGATCTAATCACTATATATTCCAACTCTGAGGCAAAGATCATATAATAGCTTATACTTGTTACTCATTTGACAAGACACGATAGGCATCCCTGAACTTACTAACCATGTTCGACATAAGCCTAAACTGCCTATAGAGTAAATAGTTCAACCTTTTCTTATAGGTGCTAAACTTGACAGTAAGTAACTTTAACTTGGTCCTGTGGTGTTATTAAGGCATATTGCTAATGCAAGTCTATATGCCTTTGACATTATCATATAAGGATGACAATGGCTTTCACAAACTTAATATAATAGCTTTCACTAATAGCAAACATTAAACAATAAAAATAAAAAATATGTACTAACTCTTCGTACGCATTAAAAACATCGTAAATAAAATTTCAATCACTAAAATGATTATACAACATTGAAGAAGCTTAAGTAGAAATTTACTATATTTTATTTCTTATATATTCTCCAAAAGTATAATATGTTAGGAGACTATTCATAAAGTAAAAGGTATGAATTACCCCCTAACTTTTTTAAAAAGTGTAAGTTAGTCCTTACTGTTATCTATGATATCACGTTATACCTTAACATTTCCAAAATAATATTGATAACATCCTAAATCCTAAAAAAGTTAAGTTTTTAGTAGTTTCTATATATTGGTCATCAATTTAGTCTATGTGATGTCACAATTAGACAATGTGGGCCAACCAAATGTTGATATAATCTTTAAAACATTTTCTTTAAACATTGGTTAAAAGTACAATTTTCAACTTAATGTTTTAAAAAATGTCTAAATAAATCAATACCGTTGTCTCTATTAACAATTTTGCCCCTTATTTAAAATGTAATGAGCAATATTTTAGTAATGTTAGGCTGCAAACTGATACCAAAAATAACGATAGGAGGTTACTGATATCTTTTATGAAACATTAAGGTGTAAATCATAGCTTTGACCCTTAATAATGGTATATTCGAAATTATACCTTATGTAACAATAGAATTCTCCTAAGTTTAACATAGACAATCAATTAGTAAATGACAAGGAGCAACATAAGAAGACCATACAGTGATTTTAATAACAATATACATCTTCTAAGTTTAAGAAGCTTCAATAATACAAAATAACCAAAATTTGATAAATTGTCCAAATTAATTCAAACAAGATAAAGAAAACAATTTCCATTAATCTGCTTTATATATTAGTCAGCTAAAAAAATTCAAAGTAGAAGAAGCCAAGAATAAATGATTAAGTATCACCTAAAGGTTCATCCTTTCTATTTTCCTTGATAATAGGCCTCCAATATGAATAACACAAATTTTAAAAGAAGGCCTTTATTTTAAAGGTTCTCACCTTGATGCAAATAGACATAAAGAGCTTTTCAACCTAGACCATTAGTATAGCTATCAAAATCAATAATTAAATTTAACATTAGTTGCGAATTGAATGATAAAAGCATAATTGCAAAAGGTGGTAAGACCTGCAAGCATTTACAACATACCATTACATAATAGTTTAAGGATTTTGTAAGTCTATAAAATCAAGTGATGCATATTCACTTTTCTTATTTCTTATGCCTTTGTTACACCTAACAAAGCTGGAAAATAAGAGAAACTTATAATTTTTTTTGGAATTTAACTTATAATTTTTTTGCTAATCTTAGTTATGGTAAAAAAAAAATTGAATAGCTCACACAACTTTATTTGCATTTTAAAAAATTATTTTGAAATTATCCTTTATTATGCAATAAATTGATTGGATGAATGCAAGATAACTAACAAATAGATATATCTTTATCATCAAATCTCTTTGACCTCTTTTATATTCATATTCTCTATATCAATCACAATAAGATCATATGACCGATAAATTTTTTAGAAATATGATAGAAAATTATTAAAATTATAAGTAGAAAATTAACAAATCTTAGAGTGTAGGATTTACCTTGAATATTTCTAATACCTAACCAAAATTTATAACACATTAAGATTTTTAAATTTTTTGGATGAAGTCCATTGTGATGAGAGATCACTATCAAAATTCTAGTATTAAAAACAAACTCAAAAATAATTGTGGATACTAGGATGACTAAAAATTCTAATGCAATTTCTTCCATAATAAGATATTATGATCCATTCAACTTCCTCTAAGCTAAAATATCAAAATGCTCATCAGTTGTGCCCACAATATCAACTTCTAAATAATTATCCAACTCCATCATACCATATAAAATCATAACTTTTTATCTTTATGAATTTCTTTAAACCAAAATCCAATAGTTAAATATCTTACTTGATGAGGATGAACCAATAGAATTTTAAGTTGATAATAAATTATTGGCATTTATACCCATTCTTAACTAATAAACATTAAACAAATCATATTATAACTATCTAATGATATCAAAATATGCTGAAGCTTCATCATTCTATAGCAACTAAAAATAATATTCAATTACAACTAGCTTGTAGTTTGGATCCAAAATAATAACAACTGTCTTAGTATTACTAATCCTATTATAATAATTATCAAATTTTCTCATAATCTTTTTTTCCATTGTTTGAATCACTTCATTAGATGAAATGACCGGTTGAGATAATGCTAACTTTAGCACATATGAGTTAACAAAACAAATGTGAGAAGTTGGATACTTTTTACTAGAAAATAACTCAATTAGATTATTAAAAACTTTTAACTTCTCATAAATTTCTTTTTACCAAGTTTCATTACTCATTTGTCATCAAATAAGTATATTGAGAATATTTGTGATCTTAATCTGACAAACACATAAGTATACCTAATTGCAAACTCAAGCATCTTGCATATTGAATTCTACGTAGGGAATGCATAATTGTCTTACAGTTTTTTTAAACTTCTCAACCTATATAGATATTATACTCCAATACACTTCATTATTATGAATTAGTCCTATCCCTTATTTGAGTATTTCTAACTTATCTTTCATAATCATATTCAAATGCATATGAAAGAAATTCTCATCCATCAATAAGTTTTTAACTTGCAACTTATTCTTAATCTTGTCAAATATAATATCGTTCTTGCCACAATTATTCAATGTTATTATTGATAACTTTATATCGATGTTCCAATCAATCAAACAATATACCATTATATTCATTAACCTTTCATTTGTATGAGTCGCTGAAACATAAATTAACCTACCATTTAAAAACATAATCAAATCACAAATGATAACAAAATTAAAAAAACATTACTTACCTCAGGATGCTCTTATATAAAATCCAACAGTTTTCAATAATATGTTGTCATGTTCATATAACTTCTTTTGATTTTTAGTTATTCGCATGTTTGATGTGATCGTAACTCATCCGTGATTAATTGAAAACATCTTAAATGTCGACCTCTTTTGTATATCATAAATATTAAAGATGTCTTTAATAATATTCTTAGTTGACATCTTAAATGTTGACTAAAGTGATATAATAAACATCCTTCATTCTATATGCTCCATATTGAGAGTTTATATTCATTCCTTATAATTGCATTTGCAAGCAAATGCTTGGATTTTTCAGGATCATAGATTGTAGCAATCATTTTATTTTTTCTTTCAATATAGTAGTCGTAAAAAATATTTGTCCTTCTAATATTTATTTTTTACAAGAATCAATAAGCCTTTGTAAATGTGAGGTGCCACCTTTGGAACCTCTGGCAAATAACTTATGAGAGTGAGCTTTAATTTTGTTGATTGAAATAGAGTTGATGGATACAAAGTTGAGCATGGATTGGACAAGTTTTGTATGAGAGTTAGTAGTCGTACATATACTTGTAGATATTGGAATTTGACAGGGATTTCATACCCTCATGTTATGGCTGCCATTTTCTATAGCCACTAAATTCCTGATGATTACATTAATAAATGGTATAGCAAAGAGAGCTACCTATAAGTATATAAGTACTCCTTTGAGCCATTTGATGGACAGAGATTTTGGCTCCTATGTGAAGTTATTGAGCCATGTACAATAGGAGAATGCCTGTTTGACCTAAAAAGAATAAGAAGAGAGGGAAATTTGAGCAACCTAAAAGAGGAAAAGCAACTAGACATGAAAGAATAATGAATTGCACCAAATGTGGACAAAAGGGCATAACCAAAGGTCATGCAAAAGTCCTATGAATGTAAGAAATTTCTTATTAATTATGGAACTTATTAACCATTTTGTTACTCACCAATCAATGTTTGAAAAATATATAGGTACTAGGATCATTTGGTATTAATGTAAGGAGAAAACAAGGAATACATTTTACAAATTCAGTGTGTATTGCATCAAAAAATGTTATACATATTGAAGAAATCCATGTAGATCAAGAAAGCATACAGACAAAGATTAGAGGAAGTGAGAGGAAGAAGTAGAGGTAGGACTAGTAGCAGAGGCAGAGGGAGAATGATGAGTAGATATGGAGTACACTTTAATAAGTCAACCAATTCAATTGAGTACAATGCAGGTTAACTGAAATTTGAAATATGTTATTTAATTTTTTTAAATAACATTATTCAGTTTCATGTTTAAACAACATGGAGATAACGTTCAAATCATGAGGCCAGACAGCTTACAATGATCCATTACTTCAGATTATAATACACAAACTGAAATTAGCTTTCAACCAAGAGGATTGCAATGGAATGCTGGGAATAACATCACTTCATCTGCCTTATGCAATTAGATTGGTGCAAAGAAAAGAAAGCTTGTAAATTTAACTAAAATTTTGAACTTTTAATAAGTTATTCTTTTTGAACTTGTTCCATTTTGGACCTTTTTGAAAATTAAAGTTGTAACAAACTTAAAATTGCTTGGAAATTGAAGTTGGAAATTGAAGTTGTGAAATATTGGAAGTTGGTGAAATGGAAGTTAGTTAAATAACTGTTAAAGTCGTTATGGTACCTATGCCATTTGGGAGTTGTTTAAGTTTTGAAATTACAATTTTGGAGTTATTGTGGATATCATTTCTTTTGATTTACCAATAATTGTATACAAGATCAACTACAAATAACATTATAAAAACTAATAACATATTTGTCTTTATAAGTACAATAAATTCTTAACCCAACAAGACAATCCTAACAAATTACCATAGCATAATCTTAAATTTTATGAAGTTCATATTCTTCAACTTTGCAATAATTATAGTTATAAAATAGCTAGAAATATTATAGCACTCTATAATTATATATCACCTTCTACAATCTTCTTGTCTCAACCTTGAACCCTTTATTTTCAAGTCTCAATTTATTTATAATGTATTTTTCCTTTTCATCAAAATCTTCTTCCAACCATCTGAAAAAATTTCATCCTCCTTCCTACAATAGTGTTGCGACAAATATTATTAATTACCAATAACATTCATCTTACTAAATACCAATATATTGATTATTAATAAGGAAAATAATTTATAGTTAGGGCATCCATAAAATCTTCTTTCAGGATTGTCATTCGTTTAAGAAGTAACCAAACAACTTCAGCTTTTTCATCCTCCTTCCTACAATAGTGCTGCGACAAATATTATTAATTACCAATAACATTTATCTTACTAAATACCAATATATTGATTATTAATAAGGAAAATAATTTATAGCTAGGGCATCCATAAAATCTTCTTTCAAGTTGTTATTGGTCCAAGAAGTAACCAAACGATTTCAACTTTCACATCAACAAAAAACCTCGTCACTGTATTACTTTTCACTACGACCCCTTCCATTTGAGTTTGAAGATTCACCATCCATTATTATCAACACAATTCTATACAAATTTAAAATGAAAACAAGGGCCAAAATGTTAATAACTCTATATAACTTAATGTAACAAAAATACCAACATGAAATGTACTAATAGTCTATAACTTGAATTAATTTTGCTTCTATAAGCTCAAAATAAATTGAAGTATAACTCAAATCACCTATGAAATTGTGCAATACTTCAATTTATTTTGCTCCTATAAGCAAAAAATAAATTGAAGTATTAAAAAAACTATTAAAATATATTGGTCCTCTATAATCTTTCCATCCTAATATAATCAACATAGTATTTCATTTTCATAATTTCTATATCCTAATATATGTTAACTTCCATGATTATTGTGTATGAGTCTTAATCAAGATGCCCTTTAATCAAACATGCAATCAAAGTGCAACCTCTTATAAAAGGAACATATTTAATCGCATGATAAAGAACATGAGTTATTATGGATTAGGAGCAAGATTAATCTTCATCGTGGATAAAGAATAGCAGCAACTAATTAAGCAAACGAAAGTTGGGGTTAGCAGCAAGCAAGTGTTGAATTAGTAGGAAACAACAGATAAATCCACGTAAAGAAATAAAACTCGGGTAAATTCACAGGAAGCAACAAAACCTATATTGTCTATGCAGTGCAAGAGATAGAGGTACCTTAATCGAATCAGGATGTTGGAGATGTACATTGGAGAGAAAGGAATGCCTGACATTTACTGGAGAGATTTATACATACACGGATGCTGGAGATGAGTAGAGAAAAATGCTGGAATGTGTTGGAGAAGTAGTGTTTTACTTAACGCTATGTTGAGTTATTAACATACTATTTTTTTTTGGGTAAGAAAATAATGAAATTACCTTTCTTTTTATTCATTCTAAAAAATACAACACCGCCATCATGGAACATGTTGCACAAACTAAATCTCCCCATGAAATCAGAATTAAAAGAGAGAGTTTTAGAAAGTTTAAGGTTATTTTGACAAAAAAAGTTGCGAGAATTCTGTGCACCTCGCACTTAAGTTCGAGGATCAATTTATGCTTTTTTTGCACACATACATATATATATAAACGATTGAAAGTGAGAATGTTGCTCCACCTACGTCCTCCCGTGAGCATGAAAGCTTTAACCCCTAAAAGGGTTTTGGGGCATAGTGAAATTAGCAGCAGTAACAGAACTGCCGTTTATAGTTTTGCATATCGGACACCAGTTAAAGGGAACTCCGTCTGGCTTGTGTCAAATGTGGGATGTAACAGGAATTCACAGGGACCGATGTCAATGAGATGTTTAGTTCAAATGAAAATTTTCTTTGTTATAAAACTCTTCTAACTTTTTACACTCAGTTGTATTCCATCAACAAGAGTGTACCATTACATTCATTTAAAAAAGAGGAAAAAGAGAATTGAACTTTTCAGACGCTCAACCTATTTTAGTACGCTAAACATATTAACAACAATTTAAAGTTGAATGGCTACTATTGTGTACTCCAGACTATATTCCTGTAAGTGAACATTCAGAATGTCCAATTGACATCACAGCTTTTCTCAAGGCTTGATACTAGTTGGGTCTTGTGACCTTGTAGTGAGGGACAATCAACTTCTCACGGTCTTCATGCCATTAAGTAATTAACTGGAATATATATTTATTATATACTATTTATGATTAATTGTCCGTTTAGCGTCCTATGTATACTTATTATATATATATAACTGGAATATATATTTAGGGAGTGTTTGGTTGATAAGTTTGGGAAGAGATTAATGGATCAGGAATGAAAAGTGGGTGGTTAGTTGTTGATCATCATTATAGAAGTAATAGTTTGATATCTCACTTTTGGGAAATCCTTCGTACCCTTCATTTAGTAGAGGAATGAAATTTATTCTTTAGTAATAACTCTTTTCTTAAATTTTTTTAATACTAATTAATTAAAATATAACTAATTACAATATAATTAATTAAAATATAATTTATTCAATAATTAAAATATTGTAATTAATTTATTAAAATAAAATAAAATAAATTAATTAATTAATTAATTATAATTAATTATAATATAATTCATTCATTAATTAAAATATTGTAATTAATTAATTACAATATAATTAATTAAAATATTATTATTATTTAATTAATTACATTATAATTAATTAAAATGCAATTCATTCATTAATTAAAATATTATAATTAATTAATTAATTAAAATATTATTATTAATAATTAATTACATTATAACTAATTATAATTAATTATAATATAAATAATTAAAATATAATTCATTCATTAATTAAAATATTATAATTAATTAATTACAATATAATTAATTAAAATATTATCATTTATTATTATTACATTATAATTAATTAAAAATAAATAAATAAATAGTTACAATATAATTAATTAAAATATAATTTATTCATTAATTAATATATTTTAATTAATTAATTACAATAAAATATAATTAATTAATTAATTAAAATATAATAAATTTTTATTTCTTAATATTTTTTACAAATCACCACTATCCATAATAATGATAATCGTTCCTTTATCTTAACCAACTATTATAATTATAATGATAATATTTATTATAATTCCTTACTATATTCATTCTAATTTTTATTATCATTCTTCTATACGAATCAATATATATATATATATATATATATACATTCGCAGGACGTTTGTTAATCATAACTAGTAGTGCTTATCGATAAAACCTTAAACCAATTTCAATCCTTTTCTCTTTTCCTCATCTGTGTCTCCAAAAAATACTTCTCCGACCAGCAAAGAAAAGACATATACATATATATATATTTATATCTACTCTTCCTTTGCATTATGGGTGGAACTAAATAAGTTAACGACAAGATAACACCTATGACAGGGAAATGTTGACATTAAATTAGATGATTAGTTTAGATGAGCAGTACCCTGATTTAGCGTTAGGAGGAGCAACGACCAATGACGACGAGACACGAGTGTAAGTCTCTCAAACTATCTGTCAGATCAATATCCGCCCGTACCATATTACTACGGAACAGCAATACTGAAACACCTGATCTGTGTCGCAACAAGTGTCGTTTTCTAAGTGCCATCAACTATTTATCAGGTTAATACCCGTATTTATAGTTTTATAATACCCCTAGCATCAGCAATTACGAGCGTCAATTCATGAGTGACACACATATGTGTGAAGGTTATTGCTTTAAAGAAAATTATTGAGAATTTGACAAAGATAAAAAATTGTTTTTAGATACATAGTTTTTATAATGATATGTCTATTATCATATTACAAGTACATCTAAACAATTTGTTGCAACTTTGTAATAGAAACTTCAATTCTTTTCTCAATTAATCATGAAATCAAAATGTCACTGCATTCTCAATCGTTATTCACATAATAATTAATAAATAATTAACTATTCTATGCTTTTATTCACAAATATGACAAGCATAATTATAATACAATAATAAAGAATTACAGTTGCATTGAAACAAATACTATTTATAAACTATCAATTGTAGTAAACAATTAATAATTACGAGTAAATATAATTATTTTATGACAATGACAAACAACAAATGATATCACTATATAGAATGCACTAAGCAATAAATGATAGTAATAAACAATTAAGAATGTTTGGTTATACTTTTATTTTTTTATATGAGTTTTAGTTTTAGTTATCGTTTTCACTTTCATTTTCGTTTTTGTTTTTTAGTTTTTTTTTTCTTTCAAATAAAAACAAAAATATATTTGGGTGTTAATATCAATGTAGTTATATTTTTATCACTAATAATAATTATATATTAAATAAAATTATATATTAAATAAAATTTAAAGATAAATTTTTATTAAATATATATATTTTAATCTCTTATATAATGTTTATTAATAAATTATTAATAAAATTATTTATACGTAATAACTTTATTACGCATAAATAATCTTTCAAAAAGTTTTCATGACCTAATTGTACGTGGAGATACGATTTAATGGAAGTATTACACACATTGATTAACATATCTCTATTTGGGGGCAAGAATATTACGCAAAACTCTTCATATGAAGTAGCATAACTTTGGTAACTAGCAAAAATAAAACTTTGAATCATGTTATTTACCAAAGTAAAAAACAATGTCAAATCTATCCTAAACACCATTTGACAAGAATTCAATTGTGCCTTTAAAAAATCTACATGATTTTGTTGTGATGGTGTTTAGATTGCAATTGAGGTCCTTACAATTTCAACCATTTTCTTGAAACTAATTCAATGAAAAACATTATCCAACACTTTTATTAAATTAAAATGTATCTCATAATATGATTACATCCTCTAAACATAACGTTCATAAGAATGTAATCTCCTCAAAATTAATAAGCACATATTTATTTAAATAAATGAAATCTTAATAAACAATTAAGAAATGGATAAAAGACATCAACTTCGATATTGTTCAAGAAATTTCACCGGAACTCTTCATGGTTTAAAAATCTTGTATGAGCACATTTTTTCTGTGAAAAGTCTAGAACTAGCCCTTTTACTTTTCTTTTTGTAAACTTTCAATGAGGTGGTAGTTATGGAATATGTTATAATTCCATATAATTACAAGAGAGTTACTTTATTAGTAAATTAAAAACTCATATCCCAAACTAAAAAAATACATGAACTTGACATGATTTTATCCTTTTTTCTAGCTCATTTTGTTGCTTTCACTTCTTTATATTGCCTCAGTCATCTTTCCTAAAATCATAGTGAATTCGCTCCTAAATTTACTTATCTTAACCTCTTTAAGAACGCTAATCTATACCCAATTAGCAAAACCAAATTTTTGTTCTTGAAAATAAGAGCACTAAAAATCATCATGTTAGGCTTTAGAATTTGAGGACTAAAAGAACATCTTGCAAAAATACCAATGGGTGCAGAAGATAAGAAAAAATGCAAGTACATGATTGTCCATTATGTATACATGGCTTAAGGTTGTAAATGCAGCCGTAAGATATATCTACATGTAGCATGACAAAAGTTGGGTTTTATAAGAGTAGCTACATATATTGGAACCAATCATGGTACCTTATCCATATGCCTAAATTGAACTTTATCTCCATCACCCTAACTGCAGTTTATTTGATGAGAAAATTTTGGAACTAGAATTATCAATTGTAACTTCTACAATTGTGAAAATATGTCACGTAGTAATGTAACTTACTGTCACATTAAAAGATTTTACAAGTTGTTTTGTTGGTTCTATATTTTAGGAGTCTATTAGTACAAGTTATTTTATTCTTTCTATTCCTTAGGAGTCAGTTAGTGGAACTAGTCTTTCTTTAAGGAATAACTTATGAGCATGTTAGCTTTTCTTTAGTCCATTTAGTTGAGACTTCTAATATAAATATAAAAAAATCTTTATTCATAACTTATATAAAAACTTCAGTTTTCTTCTTTTCAATCTTTCTTTATTGAGTAATAGTATTCATTTTTTCTTCAAGTTGTTTTTTTTTTCATTAAGATTTTGTTCTTTTAAAATTTTCTTGGTTGCCCACCAATTGTTTAATATTATTACTTTAGAAAGATGAATGGTGGAAGTGTTACTCTTCATGCTTTTGTGGACAACTTGTTGATAACAATTATAATTACCAAAAGGTGTGCATGGAAGCTTATCTATGAAGGCAATATTTATGGGATCTTTTCTTTGGTGATAAAAGGAAAATTCTAGTAAGTAATCCCCAAAATGGTGAGTTGCAGCAAAAAATGAAATATCAAGTGTGGGAAAGCTCTATTTTCTTTATCAACATCAATTAACAAAGAGTATATCGAGTATGTTCGGGATCTAAAGTCACAAAAACAAGTGTGGGAGACACTTAAAAAGTTGTTTACTAAGAAAAATATAATTATATTACAATATCTTGGGAATGAATTAGTTGTGACAACTGAAGATAATCTTCCACTAAGGAGTATCTTTTAAAAGTTAAGAGTTTTGTCATAAAAATTTGAAGCTAGATATTGAGGAGCTAGTGAGCGATGCTTCTTTGCATTATTATTTTATTTGTAGTTAAAAAAGATTTTATGGCTTTTATATGTTTGATACAAGGATAAGCTAATAAACCTTTACTCTTTGAGTTAAAAAATTTACTTTCATATGAGGAAGCCTATTAAACAAGTGATAAATAACAATAAGCTTTTTTTCTCAAAATGAGAATCTTCTTTTGTTAAGGACCAAAGGAAAAAATAATTCTTCTTCAAAATATTACACGAGTAAAAACCAACCCAAAACTAAGAAACAACTTATGGGAAGTTCAATAGGTTATTATTAATATGGGAAGATGAAACACATTAGATGTTATTGTCAGGTGAAAGCGGCGTGTGATCGATGTGGAAAGAAAGGCCAAATCAAATCAAACTATCATGTCAAATTGAAAGAAATAGGAGCAAATGTTGTACATGAATACAATGAATATGAATAGTTAAATTAGGATAAATGTTTTTCTCTTAAAGTTATTGATTAACCAATAAATCTGACTTTTTTTGTTCACCACATCAACACACTTACATATGTCAATATTTTCATGAATTATGAAAAGTAATGGATTGGTAATTTTAGTTGCTCTCATCATGCAATATGGAATGTCACTCTACTATATAATGTTCATCTATATTGTGGGAAAAAGTTCTTTATGAAAACTGATAATTCATTACCAGAGTCATTTCTTAATTTATAAATAAATCATTTGAAGGTCATCTGATTACAACAAAGTTGATCCTATGCTATGTAAAAGGCACTCTAAGTTAGGGATTAGCGTAAAAGCAAGGTGTGTCATTTTCTTTGAGTGGTTTTATAGATGCAAATTAGGTTAGTGATGTAAATGAAAGATGCTCCATAACAAATTTATGTTTTACTATATGTTCAGTTATAATTTCTTGGTATAGTAAGAAAATCTAATGTAGCTTTTTCAAATTATGAGGCAAAGTATGTATCAACTAATATGGCACTCATGGGTGTATTTGGCTTAAAAGGCTTATTTAAGAAATAATGTACATTCTGACTACTCAATGCCCATTTATTGTAATAATTAAAGTGCAACAAAGCTAGTTAAAAATCTAGCTTTTCATGCTTACTCAAAAAACATAACTCATTTCCATTTTGTTCGAGAGAAGGTGTTAAATCAAGACATTGAGCTGCAAAAGATAAGAATTGGAAACCAATTTGCTGATACTTTTACTAAGACACTTGCCAAGGCTATATTTGAATTTTTTTCATAGAGATCTTGGTTTTGTTAATTGTGACTTTACAATACGGGAGTGTGTCACAAATAATACAACTTACTATTACATTGAATGAGTCTATATGTTATTTTACTGTTGCTATTTCTTAAGACTATGCTAGTGCAAGTTGTTTTATGGTTTTTATTTCTTAGGATTCTGTTAGTAAAACTAGTCTTTTGTTAAGGAATAAGATTAATAGCATATTAGCTTTTATTTAATTAATTTAGTTGAGAATTCTAGTATAAATGGAAGACTCTATTCATAAATTGTATGCACAATTCAATTTCCTTCTTTTCTATCTTTTTTGACTGAATAATAACAATCATTTTTTCCTTCAAGTTATTAAGATCTTTTACCTTAAAATTGTTACATAATATGCCAAATAGCACATATTGCTCACATAATACAAATCCCTTTTAAGGAATTCCACTTCCTTTAGTAATGAAACGCTTTTTTTGTTCACTTGTGCTAGGAGATCAAATGTTGGATCCCGTACTCGGATATCCAACCTCTTACGAAAAACCAATCTAAACCAGAGCATTTCTACTCTTGCTCTGATACCA